>JAVYIG010011059.1:0-63773 GCA_035222895.1 Strongylocentrotus droebachiensis
ATCAATTTAGCACATGGCGTATTGAAAATCAAATAACATTTCAAGAATACACAATAACAAAACAAATCTTTTAAAACTGATGTTTTCATCCATTATGAGAATAGATAGCATGAAGTACAATGGGACAAAGGGATAATTGGGATATCTCTTGACAAAAAAAATAAGTCATATTCTCACCTTTTAAAGAGCCTATCTGGTTGGTCAAACCTGCCATTTTGCAAGCAGAGTGCCTCCTCTGGAGCTACCCTCACCAGGTAATACAAGACATAACCAGGGGTAGAGTAGTGGGAACCGTAGAGGAACTTAGGCTCTGGCATGTCTTTCCTTCTCTCCTGTAATAGTGAAATAATATTTAAACAATAATAATGCATTTATAGTAGTAAAACTAAGCTCAATTGGTTACCCCAATGTCCAACCTTGTCAGTAACATGAGCCAATGGTCCATTCATAGGCCAATATCATTTTACGACATTTTTTAACAAGAGAAGGCTTTTATTTCAAATTACAGTCAAACCTGTCTTTAGCGTCTGCCAAACGGAAACACAAAAAGTGGTCTTTGTAGACAGGTTCCTTTAGTACATGTTTCAATGAGAAACCACTTTTCAAGGGAAACTGTATATCAAAATTATTTTCATGTGCATTTAATGGTTAAGAACAATTCTAAGTGACAGTATTTTCCAACATTTGAATAATCAATGTATTTGTCCTCAACAAAAAGATAAGACTGAGCATGCATATACTAAATATTCACCACAAAGAAATACTAAAATATGATACAGTGATGACTGAATTATGCACAACAAAAAAAACTAAATTTTACCCTGAATCTCTCAAGTCTCTTGGGGTTAATGGCACCGATTGGTTTACTGAGGTCACGAAAGGTCAAAGGGTCACTGAGGTCAAGTTCAAGGCTTGTGTAGTCTGCTAAGATCCATGGGAAGACTGGGTACTGTGTGATGTCATTGATACTGCGGTCAGCTTGACTGGAAGATGAAGGCAAGCAGATTTATCGGTACACCGACTTTCAATAATGATAAACTTCTAATTCTTCATATACAAAGCTTAGAACTATATAACAAATGCTTGATCATGACTACTGTCATTAATTTAGGGAAATTGTCAAAACTCAAATCCCTCAAGACCAATTTGAGTAAAAAAAATCTATATTACCTTGTGAAATTACCTTGTGAAACTCCCTGCTATTTCATGAAATATCCTTAACAATAGTAACACTAGTAACACTATTAGCCTATTAACAGTACAGGTAATTATTATTCTCAATGTTCATGCATAAGGCTGTGCACAACAGTGTAATGAGGTACCCGAGTACACTTCCAGGCTCACAAGCGAATACTCGAATATTCGGATGCCATGTTTTTTTATAATTTTATTGAATTTTTTTTGATTTTTTTTGATTTTTTTGATTTTTTTTTTTAATTTTTGGATTTTTTTTCCTTTTTTTTTCTTTTTTTGCCACTACCATACCAGTCGGCAGTTTCCCAGGTCCCTCGCCGAAAACGCATGCAATTTTACTTAGAGTTGCAGTTGAAGGCGCCGATTTATTAAGAATAATAACAGTAAACAATGCTGTTTTAAAACCAAAGATGGCAGAATAATCCATTGTCCTCAGAGTCCAAACAGAAATCTGGACATTTGGTCCCAGTTTCTGAAAGGTGAGTTTGACAGTGCTTGAGTTGGGAAACATTTTTACCGACGGTACCATGCCAGCGGTCGCACTCTCCCAGGCACGGGTAAGCGTGGGCCTGGAATTTTTTTTTTTTTTTTTTTTTTGCGGCCGAATATTCGGGTACGAGAAATCGTACCCGAGTAGTTGTCAACCGTGCGGGTACTCAAGCATTCGACTACCCGTCGCAGCCTTATTAATGCATCACCTTACCTGTTTAAGTACATGAGGTAGTCAAAGTTTGAGATAACTTTATTCTGCCATAGCAACATCATATTCTCCTGTCCCGATTCCTGTAACCTGACACCTGAAGAATGGTAAGAAGGAATAAACAATTTATGTCTTCTTTTTGCCAAGCATATGACAGGTACACCAATAATTACACTGGAAAGTGCATGGATTTTCAGATGGCTCATGAATACCCCCAAGCCATTGTATACAAGATATTGTTTTAATTGTTCCATTATATGATTGGAAAAAAATCAGAATATCTGATTGGGTAAATTCAAAACAATTTACATTGCAAACATATTTTCACCTACCCAAATACAACCATTAGAAATAGTAATTTTAAAGTAAATTAATCATGCTCATGGTCTTGAATCATTCAAATGCATTATTTATGTGAAATCAAACAACCAACATTCATGGTTAACGATTGATTTTGATGCCCTTTTGCAAGGCATACATCAATATATCTCTAAATAGACCAGGCTTACTAATGTAGTCAAGTTTATGGATGCTTCTTTCCTGGGGGACATTGTGACAAGTTATTCCATAAAATGAACCACAATATTTGGAATCCAGTCTACATACACTTATTGTTGTTATATCTAACGAGCCTCAGGCAAGATTTCAGGTTGTCAAGAACAACCTTTAGTTTCAAAAGTATGCCTAAACTTTGAATTTGTTAGTAAACCTGTCTATTGACAATGATAGGTGAAGCAAACCTCACCTGGTTGTTCAATGACCTTGGCGTATAGTTCATTTCTCTCCTCTGGTTTAGAAAGCACTAGGAATAGATTGGACCGGATCGAATCATCACAAAACACCTCCAGACCCTGGTATGAAGTGGTATGAACAAACGGAAAAAGAAATGAGTGGGACTAGAAACAAAATGTGAAGGACGAGTTCTATTCAAACCTTCTGCTGTACAATAATATTATTAAACAAATAAAATGTAAGTTTTATATTGACTTGTGCAACTACACTCTATTGTTCGTTTCAAACCCTCACTTTATTCAAGCTTCCATTATATGTTCTTTCTTAGTGCCTATATAAAGAGAGAAATAAATGCAATTGTATTTCTATGACTGATGATGGAATTTTGTAACATTAAAAACATGTTCTGCGCTTTAAAAGGCAATATGCTTTTTGTCATCTTTGTTTTAGAAAAATGAGTCATCCCTTGGCTAAATTTAAATAGAGGACATGAAATAATTTTCAATCAATCATAACACTTTCTTAGACACGGCCATAGACAATCAAATCAATGTGAACAAAAGATTGTAAAATGTCAGTTATTGTCCTTACCACATGCTTCAACAAGAACCGCCTCTTCACTAGTCTCTTGATATCAGAAAGCTTGATCTTCATAACAGGCACCTACAGAGTAGTTAATAAAATCATAGGTTACAAATTTAGAATATCAAGTGTCTGAATGGAGTCAATGAAAACCCATGACAGCATTATCGATTTCTGTTTCACACCCAGGAAAGGAGTCAAAGACAAGAGCGCAAGCAAAGTCCCATCTTACACTCTCCACATCAAGGAGAGAACATTATTGAGAGTGTCAAGGTTGAACAACAAACTGCAAAATGATATTATACTAACATAGTCAATTTAAAATTCTTGTCACTTCATTTACATATTTCAGGATGAAATTCTTTTTTAATTTCACATTTTTTAATATGTCAGATTGCAAAAGAATTTCATTAATGGACTAAAGGGGTTTTAATAGGGATACTTCTCATCAGGGAAGTGGACAAGACAAAGAACGAACCTTCAGATGATTTTAATTCATTTCTCATAGATCTGCATACTTAAAGTCTATCTGCACTAGTTTGGCCAGGAGGGATTAGACCTCCCTGCATGGTCACCTACAGGTGGTTTTCTCATCAAATCAGCTCTCAATTAACATAAGAAAAAGGGTACCATGTGGGACCAACAGGTACCGCTTAGGCATTGCTTGCTACATAGAGGGCCCAAGTAGCTACAAATAGTGCAGTCTTGCTTTAAACAAATACAAAAATCCTTATAAACTTGTAGCATGACTTACTGGTTCTACATTATTAAACGGCTGAAAGTAGAGTATAGTGGAGGTGACCATGATGCGACCTGGATTGACCACCAGTGGGGTGATGCGCTCCCCTACCATCTCCACGACGATGGTCTCGTAGAGGCTCTCAAGACGGCTAGTGTCAAACTTCACCCTCTTCTGCCTGGAGTACACGATGGTTGCAATCTTGGAGGAAAACAAGGTTGGAAAGTCTGTTACAACATCAATAACCACTACATGTATTATTCTGCAAAAGCCAATGTTACTGGATCTCAGGATTATGCATTCCATTAAAGGGATCGTTTAACAATGTTAAATCTGAGATGCACGGCCCTACATGTTATCAGTGTCTGTGATATGGTGTTATATTGAAGCCCTAAAAGAAAATTGCGCTTCAAAATGATCAAGAAGTGCCTCAAAAAAGTAAAAATCTTTCAGTGACCGGTTTTACCATAATTTATTTCCCCAATAGCCTGTAGTGTTATGAAAACCGTTTGGCAAACGCAAAATTTGATTTCGATTTTCAATCATAAATATCTTGATAATCAGACAGGCGATCGGCTTGTAAAAGTAATGGGGTTCCTGACTGACCTAAAGGTTTATAATTATCATTGCAGCATGAGCTAAATCAAGGATTTTTTTAAGGGCAATGGCCTAGCTACCGGGAGACAAAGTTACCGGATCCTTTTAAAAGAAAACAGATATTAAAACAAAGGTGACGCTGACACCAGAATCAAAGCAGCATTTATGTAATGCATTTCATAATATTTCATAACACTAAGATTTATCCTTTAATTCTATATTTAAATAGAGAACAAAAAATCAGTTTGTACATGCACCCTTCAGAAAGTTCATACCAAATCAAACTTCTCATACTACTGGATATTCCAATTAAGTAATATTTTAATCTTTTCATTCAGCTTTTCCAGATGTGTGTGTATGTGCGTGTGTCTGTGTGTGTGGTATGGGTATTGGAATGAATGGGTGTATGTGGGTGTATAATCTTGTTTTTTATTACTATCGCTTGTTGATTATTTTATTAAAATCTCATTTATGTTCATTTATTTCTTTATATTTGTAAAGGGTCCCTTCTAAAAAGCTTTGCTTTCTCAGGGGTCCTTCCAATGTATTTTTGGTATGTATTCATTATGTAATTATTGTGTTTTTTAATGGCAAATATAAACCACATTGAATTGAATTGAATGTCTGCATGATTTCATTAATTGTTAATATCAATTTTTGACATTAATCAAGGTGATCATGAAAATGATTATCAAAAGAAGAAGAAGAAGAAAAAGGAATACAAGAAGATGATGATGATGCTAATGATGATGATGATAGCAATATGACGAAATGATGAATTAATAGCAATGATAATAAAGAGGAAAATGATGGTGATGATAATAATGATAATGATACTGATAATGATAATGATGGTAATGAAGACGACTGTGGTGGTAATAATGATGACAATTACAAAAGTTTGCTGCTGCTAAAGATTATCGCCATGGTGATTAACAACTGGAACATTTCTCACCATAGCATCTTGATCTGCCATAGGAAGAGTAGCTGCTCTGGCCAGCTGATTAGCCGGGTGTACCACATCTTCAGCTGTCCCAAAGTTCAGGGTGAAAAAATACTGGCTATCACCCTAAAAATGAAATGGAAATGACAAGAGAGAGAAGAAGTATTAAAAAATAGATTTGAAATGAGTTTTTCAAATATTTTCTCAATATGAAAACTATTTTTCCTGTATTATTACAATATACATAATAATATATTTCTTAAGTTTGAATTTCAAACTATAAATTTTACTAAATTTTAGTATGAATGAGACTAAATATACAGTAAATATTGCATATCAAGGGTATTATTTTGCTAGATGTATGTTTTGTGAAGGCAACAATGGGGTTTAAATTTGAATATATTAATGGAATTGTCTTTTATTTTATTCTGTTTGATACCAATCCATCACATTCTCAAAACATTGCAATTGAACGGCAAATTACATAATTATAATTTATTTATAAGAGTATTTCACCAGCTTTTAATCCATTATTATTTATTTGATATACAAAAGTAACGTTCAACTTCTTGCTACACAAGTGCAATAAAAAAAATGGAATAAATATTTAAGTTCTCTATCATTCAACTTAACTGCAGTATTAAAGATATCCCCTTATATGAACTTGAAAAGTGTCACTTTAGATTGTGTGAATAAAGTTAAATCAAGAATCATTAGTACATGTATGTCTTAAAATTGATGAACAATCTGTCAAATCTGATAAAATTCATGAATAACTTTAATAATCCACATGCAAACTAAATATAAAAACAAATCTTATGCTCACCTTTTTGAAGTTGTAAGGCCCTATTTCATTGCCAGCTTTCATCTGAATGGTTTGAGGAGTCTGGATGAGTAGAGTGTCCCGCTTTGATCCAATCCTGTACGGTAAATTATAGAGAAAACTTGTAATTTTTCAATTTTACTTCTTTTTAAGTCACTTCTACAAGTGATTAGCAAAGATTATTTTGAAAAAGAATGGAACGTTTCACTATGCCTGAAAGATCTGTAAGACTGTAACTTCAAAATGTTACTGTATAATGCTTCTCTTCACGTATTTTTTAAAAGAGATTGAAACCCAATAAACAATAGCTGATAACCTTAATGAAAAAAGTAAACCACTGAAGAAACCAAAATGTTGATTTGGTGGGAAGGAAAGTAATGCGACAAGCTGACAGTGATTTGTACATCACTGTCATATCGATGGATTTTTTTTCTTCTTCAAGAATATTGTATTAAAAAACTGATTCAGAACTCCAAATTTAAAAATAACACTGCTATGGCAGGATGAACAAGATTCATTTTTTTTGTTACTGTGTTAGGATATCTTAAACAATTAAATTCAAATTCAAATTCAAATAATTTATTCACTCAATATAAAAAACAGACACATAGAATTGCGAATAAACGCATACATGTATAACAAATATAAAAAGATGGACATAGCAAAATCAGTAGATGACAACACAAATAACATAAATTGAGTGGGGATCAGATTAAAGATCTACTCAAAGATCTTGTGAATTCGACCCCTTAGAATGAAATAAATTGCATTGTATACTGTTGCATGTACAACAACAGGAGGGAGATAATACATATACAGCTACAGCTGGGTCAGAGAGAAACAAGAGAGGGAGATAGATAGAGAGAGAGAGAGAGAGAGAGGGGAAGAGGAAGGAAAATTGAAGGAGAGAAAGGCAAGATGAGAAGTAAAGTTAATACATAGGATGAAATTAGACCCAAGCAGAATAATAGTTACTCATTACTAATTACTCATGCTTGTGTAGTTTTCAAGGCTACACAGACATTCAATTACATAAATGCGCATCAGACGTATTGGTGGAATGTGTTTTTAGGGAAAATGGCTCTTTAAAAGATATTAGCTGCTGGTGTAAAATGTACATTGCACCCATTATATTACAAGATATGCCATTCAGACCAAACTATATGCCATACTTGGATAAGAGAGACGGGCTCCATTCTTCGATCTTGATGCAACTTCGAAGAGGAAACTTCATGATAGGTTGGGAGACATCTTGGGGATCAAACACAATCGACTTGGAACAAATCTTCAGTCTTCCTCTGCATCGCCTGTCATAAAACAACATTTAAAAAAATCCTTATCATTGTCAATGTCATTATCATTGACAATTTTACTGTCAACCGTCACAGTCATTGTCATCATCATTGTTATTAGCAACTCATCATTACCAATAACATTACCCAAAATGTTAATATAACCACTACCATTCCCAATTATTTCCCATTCTCATTAGGAATGAGTACTCTGTACCAATCTGTACACCTTTAAAAGTACAAGAAAGAATCATATGACATTCACTTTGCTCTCACACAATCAGGGTAATAATGCTACAGGCATACAAAATAAATATAGTACCGGTAATTACAATACTATAATAAAACAACAAATATTTAAGTTTGTCAATGGGACAAAATTGAATTCATATTCTGAAAATGTATCTAGAATGACAATCATAGATCTCTATGGAAACATCTCTTTGACAGGGTATTGCTATATCAACATTAGTGGCATACATGTAGTGTGGGTCGAGACACTGGAGAAGCATGGGGGAGGGGGAACAGGTACGTCTTACTAGGTTAATGGAATGCAAAAAGAGAACAAAGGCTGTTGAGTAGCAGAATGTGGAAGAGGGTGCAATCATCTTCTTAAAATTGTCTTCCCTCTATTTTTTTTTTTTTTTTTTTTTTTTTGGGGGGGGGGGTCACTTAGGAGGGACACGTGCCTCCTATGCCCCCCTCCCCCGATAGCTACGCCATTGTTTATTACCTCCTTGTAGCTTCCTCTTCTGATATGCTTTTGAGTCCAGTTGGGTAGAAGTAAACGCTGAAGTCTTCAAAGTATATCTCACCCGGGTCAAGGAGCAAAAGAGAAAATCTGCAACATGATAAAGGGATACACGTCTGTACATTTATTCTGAAACGGCTTACAACTAGTTAGGTTGAGTAGCAGACATGCAACATATTTGTGAAAGAAAATTGAGAAACTGTGATAGAATTGTTTTCTTTCTGTCTTTTTATGTGGCCTTGCAGTTACTCTACATCTACAACATTTAGTTTTAGCGTAAATTTAATCTGTGTCTTTAATACTTGTTTGATTAAGTTCAAATTTGTTGTTTTGTCATAATGACATTCTTTACTTGAAGTTTATGTTTAACAATTGACTCAGCAACCCCCCCCCCCCCCCCCCTTTTTGTCATCCAAAAATAAATAGTAAAACTAAAAGCGATGGCCCCCGATACGATATATTGAGAAATTGGTTGTTCATTTGACGTAAATATTTCATCTGACTGATAAGTAGGTCCATAGTAAGAAAACAAATATCGATAACACTTTCACACACACTTAAATTGTCGTACTCACTACTAGTCATACTGTCATAGACGGCTAGATTGAGATTCTAACTGAAATAGGCCTACAAGTAGGGAGGCCAATGCCCAAATCTAACTTTTTAATTCAAATTTGTTTATAATAAAACAAACATTAAAAGAAAGGATTTTCTTTCACTAAGACAACTCACCCATCTGCTGACTCCAGAATTTCCATAAAATAGGAGATATCCAGCTCTTTTCTATGCATTTCCTTCTACGCCTGGCCGTACGTAAGAGCCTTGAAACAATCAATTTCATGGTCCCAAAAGTTACGTTGAGAATTAGACAGGCCCGAGGGAATAGGCGTGTCATTGACCGAACAACGCGCGAAAGTACATTCATCTTTCGGCTAGCCTTGAATCGGTCGCACACACCGAACCACTTCAACCACGTCCACGATATACTCTACACGTAATTCGCTATTAACGAAAATCAAACCATCAAGAACGTACGACTACTACATCTACGAGTAAAAAAAGAAGGAAAGAACTAGATCTAATTCATTAATATTTACCTTAGATTGGTATTCCATTAACTTGATTTTCTCATGAGTATTCCTTATGATTTCAGTCGGAGATCTACTGTACAATCAACAAGAACGACCTCCATAATTATCCATGCAACTCACACTCACAGCACTACACATGATACTACTACATATACATGCATATCGCACGCACGAGTACCTGGATCTCTCTTTCTCTCTCTCTAAGCTGTACGCGACAACTAACCATGTATGACTCACAATCACATCATCCAATCATATCTTTCTTTCCAAACTTCTCAATTGGAGTATAGACTGCTCACGTAGACATTTTTTTA
The DNA here is from genome assembly GCA_035222895.1 of Strongylocentrotus droebachiensis. Lineage (NCBI taxonomy): Eukaryota > Metazoa > Echinodermata > Echinoidea > Camarodonta > Strongylocentrotidae > Strongylocentrotus > Strongylocentrotus droebachiensis. The sequence goes on from JAVYIG010011059.1 coordinate 9,759, forward strand.
CTGAAATGTCTTTTTTAAACATTTTTTATATATGACTAACTGTACGAGCTAGACACTCGAGTCTCGTGCTGTGAGAATAAGGTACTGTGTGTGAGACTAGCCAAATTTGTTCGGTGGGCATTGACCGGAGCTCATACATTATTCATATAATGATGTCGCAATACCTCTATTTGGGGCTGGAACAATGACATATCTGTTCACAGTTTTCCTTCTCAATTTAAGATGGCTCTAGCTATGGGGCTCAAACCAACGCAAAATTGACAAAAACATCGTACTCTATCTACCTTCGAATGTGCAGTTTGTAAAAATCTGCAATTAAAAAGATATCTTTTTTCTTTATATTTTCTTGTTGTTAAAAGTGACATTTGTGCACATCTGATATGTTAATCTCCATCAAAAGTTCTTTGATATTAAATTGATTCCATATTTTTAGGCTCTACCTTCAGTCATTGAGAAGGATTTTGGTGAGCTAACCTCCGCGCCCTCTAGGACCCCTCTAGTTTCTCTTGTGCGTCCGTTATTTTTGTCTGCTAGCCCAATGATTAAATTACGTCAAAATAATGCAAGATCGTCAACAAATGGTGAAAGACCGTTACAGATCTGTGTTTAGACTATAGGTATGTTGTGGAGTGTACAATTATATTTTTTGTTATATATTTTATTCCATAGAGTAGAGTCTCCGGTTTGCGGCATACCCCGGTTTGCGGCCAGGGGTATCACTTTTCAAAATAAAATAAAAATGACTCGATAATAATCATTGAAACCTACCGTGGATTCCCCGGTAAGTTCTGCGCTGCCGAAAACGTCCGTAGCAGATGCTCCTGTCGGTCAGAGTATCCGTCAGCGATGTCGGAAATCTACGGCACCAGTCGGCGATGAAAATTCCAGCAGGTGTTTACTTTTAAGTTAAGAGATCGAGGCATGACTAGATCAATATTGTAGCTCTATTCGTCCGATATTTGTCCGATTGGAGGTGAAATTTGATGTTTTTGTGGAAGTATGATGGCTGTGGTCTGTCTCCTATCGCAGATATTTTGATTGTGCCACCGCATGGCCAGTTGCATGGGGTGGCCGCAAACCGGCACGTAATTACGTGATTTTCTGGTTTGCGGCGGGGGGTGTTAATACACACATAACATGCGGGATCGTGTATGATGGTATGTGTGCTGATGTGTGTACCCGCTGTGACCCAATAGTTTCTAGTAGTACGTACCCCCGTATGGGATGATCCATTCAGTAAAAAGGTGAAATTGTTTAAAACTTGAAAAATTTACCGTAGCAACAGATAAACATGAGAATTTGGGTTACCCGTAGTAATTTGGTATATGCTTTGATCGTGACGTAGCGCATAAAGCTTTGTGACGTACACGTGCCGCAAACCAGGTTACGCACGGCCGCCCACCGGGCAACTTTTACGTCTTCTAAAGTAGACAGTACTGACCACGCTGTGGGTCAGTTACGTTATTTGTGCCTTCTATTTAATAACTAAATATATGAACTCTCCATTGATGGTATTGAAGCATTCTGTGAGCAGTAGGGGCGCTGGTCCAAGAATAGGGATCGTCTTCATACACGAGGATCGTCTTCTTGAACATGGACAGATGCGTCCTCAAAAATAAGGACCGTCTGCATTTTCGCAGACGTTTCATATTTTTGATCGGCGCATTGGCGATGCAAAAAACGGATTCTGCAACATTTTTCTTGATGCATTGTACATTGACTTTGTACAGAGACCTTCACATTATGAGCAATAAATCCTTGGGAAGACGGACAACCCATATAAGTAGACGGTGAACTAGGGTTATTTTCCCCTGGGGAATCCATTTTTGGCATCGCCAGCGGGCCATTCTGTTACATGAAACCCCCAGAGCGCCAATGAAAAAAAACGTCCTCGAAGACGCATTTTGTCCTCGTTTATGAGGATATCCTTGTTTATGAGGACGATCCTCATTATCGGACCAGCGCCCCTAGGGTAGAGTGCCCAGTATTCGGTCACTTAAGGGGAAATCACTAATATTTTGAATTCTTACCTCTTTTATTTTGCAATCTACCCATCAAAAGAACGAAAAAATATTCCTCTAACAGGATTTTATAGTCACTTAAAATAAAGAATAATGATAGGAAAAATATTACCGAAAGAAGACGGAGCATTTTTCTGCCCAGAATTCGGTCGCGCCGATTAGAATTAGACGGCTGTCTGACCGAATACTGGGCACGCTACCCTACTGGTGAGTAGACTAATTGCATAAAAAATAAAATCGGCAATTCGCACTGGACGGCCGAACACCGGAGCCGCTACTCTAGAGGGGTCTAGATATTTTTTTTCTTTATTTTTTTTTCTGGTAATTTTTTTACTTGGACGACGAGCGCACAAATCGTAGGCGTAGAAGCCTTAATACGCCCGAGCATTGGCCTCCCTACTACTACAAGTTGAACTGTTAGAGCCAACACTAATACCAGCAGGTGGGACCGATAAAATCGGTGGAATGGGTTTTCTACCTTTTTCGGTCCTCAAATCATACTTATATTTACCTTTCTTTAATACTCAGATCTTCATCAACAAAGGCCATGATTCAGCAATAAATTTGCAAAGAGATTCATAGGAAATTCACATATAACTTCTTCGTCTCTTCCGGTTCGACGCGCGACGATGACCGTCACGGACAGATTTTTCCGTAGAGATCAGTGACAGCTGCTCAACTCTCGACTCCGCTCCTTGAATCTGGCGACCCAGCGACCAATTACGGTGTCGTTAAAAGGGTAAAAGAGAAAAGAAAAAGAGATTTTTTTTTTTTCTTTCTCATTCTCTTTAGATGCTTCTCGCTAGAAAGTTAATTATATTTGTCGTCTATTTCAAAATAATATTATCAATGTAATGAGTAATTACTTCCGGCTTTTTGGTGGTAAAGGTCACCTGTCGGAGGAACATGTCTTGACCTTACTGTTTAACTTTGATATCGGCTCTGTATTCTGACAATATCGGTCATTCCGCACAATGGCTTCATATCCCTTTCAAAATGAGGTGCCTAACTGTCAGGGCGCCTATAAATCTTTGGACGACATTTTTTATTCTTAGCTGATTATATATTCTAAAAGAGGGGATTTCAGCCTTTCTTGTGGTATAGATCACTTGCCGGAGGAAGATGTCTGGACTTTACTGTTTAACTTTGATATCGACTCTGTATTTTGAAAATGTTCGATTTTCCGAACAGTTAGCCTCATTTCCCGTTTAAATAACAACCCAAAATGAGATGCTTAACTTTCAAGTCGCCTAAGTTTTTGGCCGACATTTCTTATTCTTAGCTGATTACATATTATAAAAAGAGGGAATTTTCAGCTTTCTGGTGGTATAGGTCACTTGCCGGAGGAAGATGTCTGGACCGTACTGTTTAACTTTGATCTCGCCTCTGTATTCTGAAAATGTTCGGTTTTTCGAACAATAGCGTCATTTCCCGTTAAAAAAAAAAGCAATCCAAAATGAGATGCCTAAATGTCAGGGCGCCTAAATCTCTGGCCGACATTTTTTATTCTTAGCTGATTACATATTCTAAAAGAGGGGATTTTCAGCCTTCTGGTGGTCAATCACTCATTTTGAATTGCTTGAACGGGATATCATGCTATTGTTCGGAAAAACCGAACATTTTCAGAATACAGAGCCGATATCAAAGTTAAACAGTAAGCTCCAGACATCTTCCTCTGACAAGTGACCTATACCACCAAAAAGCTGAAAATCTCCTCTTTTAGAATATGTAATTAGCTAAGAATAAAAAATGTCGGCCAAAAAATTAGGCGACTTGAAATTTAGGCATCTTATTTTGGATTGCTGTTTGAACAGTAATTAGATATCCACCTTGGAGGAACTAACAAGTAGGGAGAGCGGGGAGTGTTCGCCCTATTTTTTATATCACTTTTCTAGAGCCGTCATTTCATACGCAGGAAGACCATGCTTTTTCATGTATCAAGTCATAGGTAATGTCTAGCTAATATCCCACTCTCACTGGGGTCAGGCACACAGTTTTCACAAAAACGAATCATAAAGTTAATTACGACAAACTAGGGCGAAATTGCCCCACCCTGTGGCTGGTTCGTCCGTTTGGCGGGGTAGGTACGCCCTGTTAGGGAAAATAAATACATGAAACAAATATAGTGTTTTAAAACTTCAAAACATTTATTTAAAAGGAACTAGAGCCAACGAAATAATCTCTGACGAAGGATGGGAACAAATAAGCTGAACCAAGGTGTACTGGGCGTAGAACAAGGGCAAGTCCCCCCCCCCCCGGGTGAACATGACCCGTCAAAAACGGGCGAACTAGCCCCATGAGGCTGTTATCGTCGTTTATCTCGTTCTAGGCAAAATGTACAACTGATGTTGACTTGTTCCAACATTTTTTAATAGAAACATATCATACCTTTTTAACAACAAAAACTACCATCACCACCTCCATCAATGTCTACAGGTAAATACAAGAAATGTAAAGACAATTTTTTTTACTTAAGTGGCCTTGAAATGGAAATTTTAGCATAATTTTGTTTATCAAAATGCCATTGTCCTCGTGCTGTTGTATGTTGTGCGGTGTGGCTAGTTTGTCATTACATCACCGGCGAAAGTTGTATCCAATCACCGCAAGGCTGAGAATCGAGGGGTGGGCGGACTTGCCCCCAGTGCGGACTAGCCCCGCTCTCCCCTTATGAATGGAAGGGATATAAGCTGAGGAAAATAGGATAGTAAAATGAGGGAGAAAGAGAATAAGAGGGGGGGGGGGGGTGAGAGAAAATGAAATTAAGAATGAAGGGAGAGAGAGAAAGAGGTAGACTGACTAACAATTCGGGATTATTCTTCAACAATTTATTGTTCAAAAAATGGTCATGATTTAAAAGTCGTTATCTTTCTCACTGCTTTCGTGTCAATTTTTCTTATATTTGTTGTTTAATAAAACGTAAGACATTATAATAAAAACTTTCTCATAGGTTTTACGACAACCCTACATCAGTACGAGAATACACCCGACGGTGGCCCTTCCTTATAGCGAAGAAGAAGAACCAATTGTAATATCCTCCTTTGAAGAACCCACTACACAATACCGACGGTGTAATGCGGGCGTGCACGTGTGTGAAGTAGCGACTGTAATATCAGCTAGATCCTCATTAAAATCGTGTAAATGTAAGTAATTCATCATTACGGTCGCTAACTTCACGCCCCGCGCGCTCGCGCACCCAACCGTCCACAGGGTATGCGTGTACCCAAAGCGTGTACCAGTACAGCAGTGGCGGATCCAGGGGGGGGGGGGGGTTGGGGGGGTTGCACCCCCCCCCCCCCTTGGCGGCCCCCCCCCCAAAAAAAAAAGGAAAAAAAAGAAAAAAAAGAAAGAAAAAAAAGAAAAAAAAAAGAACGCACGCTGGAGAGAAACCCTTTCAAGTGCAAATATTGTGAGAAGATATTCAACTCATCTGGTAACTTAACCAAACACATGATAACTCTGGATATAACTATGTATTAAACTGTTACTTGATTTAAAAAGACGTTATCATGCACTGCTTTTTATGGTCTCCATTGTGTTAATAGATGCCAGGAAAACATCACTTACGGGGTTCAAATAAACACCCCCCAAAAAATCGGCTCGCCGCTTCGCGGCTCGTGGACGATGCTCTGCATCGTCATTATTTTGGTCAAACCCCCCCCCCCCCCTTAGCAAAAAGCTAGATCCGCCCCTGTACAGTGTCCTTTTCCATCTGATGAGTACCTCTTAGAACTTCATTTACTGTATACCGGTTTGAAGACACCATAGCGAACAATTCGAAATCGCTTTGGAATGGATTCCAGGCCACTGTGGGATAGTGGGAAATGAAAAGGCAGACTTCTACGCAAAAAAAGCTCTAACTCAGGAAATTGAAATGCATAATAAATTGACGTTATTTGAAAAGACAAGTTTAATTTTGTACAGTTCAAAGTTACTTTGGCAAGAAAGGTGGAATGATACCCAATCGGCATTAAAAATCCTTCAGCCAAATGTTATCTCACAATATACTTGTAAATTGGGAAGAAAAACTGAAACTATTCTTAGGCGACTACGCCTGGGAGTGTCTGGACTCAACCAAGACCTCCTACGTTTGGGCATCCACTCCACAGGTTTCTGTGACAGCTGTCCAACATTAGAAACGGTCAGACATTTTCTGATAGAATGTCCAAAGTATATAATAGAGAGGGCCATGTTAATGTCAGAAGTTAATATTTCCAAGGAAGAGGACATTATGATATGTTTACGAGAAAGTGACTCTCGTGTACAAATGGCAATTGCTCGCTTCGTTTTTAGAACGAAGCGATTATGTAAAAAGTAAAATCAAAAAGAGATGAAAAACAGAAACCACAATCAATTTGAGCTGAATAGAAGAGAAAATAGGTATTTTGTGTATAACCTTATAGGCCCGGTATTAGTGTATTGATTATTTGAAGTTTTGATCGTATAGACCTATACCTTATTTAGGCATCTTTAAAAAATAAAAATAAAACAAACAAATAATTGAAACAATTTATCATTATTTATTTGACCAATCGGAAAACATATCTTAATACTACACACATCTTTAGGGAAGTGGAAAGGAGAGAGAGAGAGAAGGATACAATCTGCTGGCCAGGGTGACAAAATAAAGCATTAGTCACCCCCCTTTGAATGATTATAGTAGTTAAAAGTCATGCACTATATAAATAATCTCATTAACTAACTCATATAAACTAATAAAGCCCACAAGTGTTTTGCTTATGCAGTTGTTTTTCTCCTAATAAATAAATAAACCCTCACATACAGGTACACGACGCCCCTTTGTCTATGCCAGAGTGACCTAGGTTGAGTTTATCAACCGAGAAGCGTACGGCGTAACGTAACTCGCTGGGCTGGTAAGAAGGCATCATAGAAAGGACAGGGCCAGCGTGAGTTGGAACTGTGTGCGGATCGTGGTTTAATTTGAAATAATTTTTTGTTTTTAATTTTTTTTTGTGGAATATGACTAATATTATATTAAAATGAGATTGGAAAAGGAAAGAAAAAATAATAATTTTACCAAGACACTAAAAGAAAGAGATGCGATGAAATTGGCAACAATAGTCAATTTTGACTAATAGCCATTATAAAACCAAACGAACAACAACATTCTATTGTTATCATGCGGTCACGGTTCGGTGCACACGAGTGGTCGCTGAGTTGTGGTCGCTAGAAGTAGTCCAATGTATGCGCGTAGCGTAGATCTTGATCTAGACACTATGAATATGACTGACAAAGAAAGCGGACAAAATATACAGTTCCTCAGGTAGACAAAGGAACATCCCTTCACTGCTATTATGTAAAAAGGTATATATGCATGTGACACCTGTTCTACACATTTTTTTTACATAATAGCAGTGAAGGGATGTTCCTTTGTCTACCTGAGGAACTGTATATTTTGTCCGCTTTCTTTGTCAGTCATGTTCATAGTGAGAAGAAGAAAAGATGATCAATCATGATCATGTTTACGTGCAATCTATCCATCGATCCATTCATCACCTACATGCTACCTTTCTTCTGGAGTTGCATATGTACACAACAGGCGCGGATCCAGGGGGGGGGGGCCGAGCGTGCCTTGGCCCCCCCCCCCCCCCCCCCCCCCGCAAAAAAAAAAAAAAAAAAAAAAAAAAGGAGAGAGAGAGAAGGAAAAGAAGGGAAAGAGGAGAGAAAGGGAAAAAAAGAAGAGGAAGAAGAAAAGAAAAGAGGGAAGAAGGAGATCGGGGGGGGGGGAAGGACTTGCCTCCCCTCCCCCCAATACAAAAATAAAAGAGAAGGAAGGAAAGGGAAAGAAAAAAGATAAAGAGGAGATAAAGGGAAGGACAAAATAGAAAGAAGAAAAGAAGGGGGATATCATTTTTGCAATTTTCCCGCCAACAAGTTGTGGATCGGGGGGGGGGGGCAAAAGACCCTAGCCTCCTCCCCCCCCCCCCCGTCCCCGCTAAAAAAAAGAGAGAAGGAAGGAAAAGGAAAAAGAGGAGAGCTAAAAGGGAACAAAAAAGAGGAAGAAAAGGGAGAAAAGAAGCGGAGATCAGTTGCGGTTAATCCGCCAACAATGTGTGGAGCGGGTTGGGGACCAAAATTACCGTGCCTCTCCCCCCCCCCCCCCCCCCCCCCCCCAGCAAACCTAAAAGAGAGATAAGGAAGGGAAGGGAAAGTGAAAAGGGGAGAAAGGGAAAGAAAAAGGGGGCCACTGGCGTACTGATAGGGGAGGGGGGGGGGGGGGGGCTTTGGAGAAATATAATTCAAACGTGGTTTATTTATAATTCCATAACGGTGGTTTACAAATAATGCTGAAATGAGATAATTTTCCTCACTTCATGCGTTTGTTGGAAAATGACAAATTCCTAAATTTACAGCCAGGCAAGAAAATGCTTCTTGAGATGCCTACATATCAGGGCCCGCGGAACGGCGGGGATCGGGATCCTCGAGCCCCCCCCCCTCTCCCACACTTTCTTTGAAAAAGTATATTAAAGAGAAATAGAAAGAAAGAGAGCGAGAAAGAAAAAATAGTTAACTGCCAGTGTCACATTATAATGGGGTATCAAAATATGCTCATCTGACCATGATTAAAATTAATGCCTAAAATCCCAAGAGCTCTGCTCCCTGGATTCCACCCAGGGCCCTAAGGCGGGCCCTAAGATGCTCATATGACGGTCATTTAATGCCTAAAACCCCTGATTTCTGGGGGCTCTGCCCCCTGGACCCCACGCCAAATAGTGTCCTGCTAGTGTCACAAATAATAAGGTATCAAAAATGCTCATCTGACCGTAATTAAACGCCTAAAACCCCTGAGCTTCTGGGGGCTCTGCCCCCTGGACCCAACCAAGAGCCCTTAGGCGGGCCCCTCGATACTCATCTGACCGTAATTGAGTGCCTAAAACCCTTGAGCTTCCGGGACTCCGCCCCCTGAACCCCAAGCCAATTAGTGACCTGCCATTGTAACAATTAGGTATCAAAATAATGCTCATCTGACCGTAATTAAATGCCTAAAACTCCTGAACTTCCGGGGCTCTGCCCCCTGGACCCCGTCTAGGGCGCTAAGGCGGACCCCTGAATGCTAATCTGACCGTAAATTAAAACCTTAAACCCCTGAGCTTCCGGGGCGGACAAGGTATCAACATAATGTTCATCTGACAGCAGGCGCGTAGCCAGGAGGGCGGTGGGGTGGTCCCCCAATAAACGCCGGCCAAAAAAGAGAGGAGTGTAAAGGAAGAGGACGTAGGAAAAAAGGGAATAGACAAAGAACATATTTGAAATTCAGACAAGAAATAAGAGTCGAGAACGGTACAACGAATCGTCTTCTTTCTCTAATGAATTAATGAAACGTCAAAGCTTCCGCGCTACGCGCGGGGGAGGGCAGGGGGAACTTAATTCAGCCGAGGATAATTTTCGGGAACGGTACAACAAATCGTCTTCTTTCTATAATAATTTAATGAAACGTCGAAGCTTCCGCGCTTCGCGCGGAAGGGGGGGGGGGGGGGAATTGATTTAGACAAGGATTAAGAGTCTAGAACGGTACGACGAATCTTCCTCTTTCTCTAATGATTTAATGAAACGTAAAAGCTTCCGCGCTTCGCGCGGGAGGGGAAAAACTATTTCCCGACCAGTAGACACGTACGGAAGGCGGGGGGGGGGGGAGGGGGTTAGGGGGTTGACCCTCCCCCCATCGGTTTTTTATGTGTGTATTTTGGAGCAACCCCCCCCCCTTTTCTGTTTTTTTTTTTTTTTTTTTTTTTTTTTTTTTTAATTAAAAAAAAAAAAAAAATGCCAATGGCTGACGCCCCCCCCCCCGCTTATTTAGCGGCTGGCTGAGTCGTTACGATCTTTTTGGGGACCAACAAAAAAGTGGGCCCCCCCCCCCTAAGAAATCCTAGATCCGCGCCTGGTACACAAAGCGACATTACTTGTCTCAATACTTTTTATACATGTACTTTCTAATTCTCCTCGATATTCTTCTTTTCTTTCCTCTTCTATTTTGCCCCTATAGCTAATTATCTTTCTTTTCTTTATATCACTTTTGATCTCTTTAAATTGCAATTCATTATTTGTTAATTCTATAGACCTCTATATTTACATGAATTAATTAAAAAGAAAACCGGTTTTTAATCCCTTTCTTTTTCCGGCAGTCATGTGACTTGATCCATCTCCTTTGTATTCATGCACCGTGTTCTTGATTTTATCTTTGCCGAATAAATATACTGATGATATCAAGATATTATCAATACTGATGATGATATATTAAAATTGACAAATTTATGTTCCACTTCAATACCAAATTGTTACCTGCTTCATTATATCTTCATTGTTCCATCCTATAGTTCATTCATATTCAACAAGGCAGTCATCAAATATGTGGTCAATCCTCACACTACATTAGCCCAGAAATCAATAAGCTAGACATATATATAGCTAGGGGTCCAGATGTATGGCATTTTCTACCTATAAACAATATTCGAAATATAAAATCACCAAACTCCTAAAAGAGCACTCAAATGAATTATCATTTCACAGATGCAAGATATCAGTTCTCGATAAATTAAACATAAATTCAATCCTCTTATGATCTATAAGACATTTTACTAGACTTATTAATATACTTCTTTTTTTTCTTGTTCTTTGTAAATAGTTCACAACCCTTTAGGAATGTTATTTGTCATATATTATATATTTGAAAGGTGTTGTAACAATTTCATCACCTTTGTGTGTTCATTCTTTAAACTGTACAATAGTTGCAACTTGTCTTTGATTAAACATTGTTATGTTCTTTTTCATGTGAAGTCGATTCAAATCATGGATTGTAAAATTAAAAATTGTTTGTAATATTACATACTCGTTCATGTGATGTTAAATTGAATGAATTGTGAAATTGTGAACATGCATGCATAAATAATAATAATAGTAATGATTATAGTAATAATAGCAATAATAATAATAATATTGATAATAATTTAATAAATAATATAAGTCCTTATATAGTATAGGGTATAATTATGCATTATTAGTTTTTTCTTTTTTAATATTAGACTGTTCCTAATCCCTGAACGTGACATTATTTTTGGTGATGAATACACTGAAAAATCAGAAATACAATAAATTGATTTTAATCTTAATGTTTTGTAAAAATATCTTTTAGATTTTTTTTTTGCACCTGCCTGCAGATATAATTTTTATAAACAACATCTTAAATGAAATAATAATCAATTCATCATAGCTTGCATGAACATATTACAGTAGATTTTACTTTTTCATAAAGTTTGTCTCTATTTTTTAAAACCTATATTGAAATACCATGAACAATTATGACACGCTAGAGAAAGTTTTATAAGGTATGAATAATAACATTTTCATTTATTCATTGCAAAATTCAAGGTTAATTGACGTAAAAAAACACACAATACATTGATATAAACAACACCAATACATTTTTTTTCTTCATTCAACATGTAAATTGAGAATATTTGAGATTCTTTCTGGTTGATATCAACTCAATATAATTTTTAATACCTACTCTTTTCAAAAAATTAATCAAAATGCTCTTCATATTTGATTTGATTTTCGTCTGCATTCATATAAGTACAGTTTGTCAATAACAATATAGTAATATATCGTCCTTGTTTTCACGAAGTGACGGTATAGGCCAAGAGCATTAGGTCAAAATAGGCTTAAACCTGGACATTTTTGGTAACAAGCTGATTTTTTCAGGATAGCTCCAGGAATATGTCTAGAATAACATACTAAAAGTCCTCGTATATCCTCCTTGAGCGTTTTCCGTAATCCAAGATGGCGTCCAAAATGGCCGCCATTTCCTGAATTTCTTATAACTTTGCAACTAGATAACCCAAATACAAAATTTAAATGTCTAAATATATGTTTTTTAGCATAAGGAACTCAATAGAATACTTGTTGATAAATTTTGAAACACACAAGTAGCTATAAACCACTTAAGCCCTTCCCGAAATCCAAAATGGCGCCCAAAATTGCTGCCATTTCTTGAATATCTTCTAACTGTGCAACTAGATAACCCAAATACCAAATTTAAATGTCTAAATATATGTTTTTCAGCATAAGCAACTCAACCAAATACTTATCAATAAATTTTGAAACACACAAGTGGCAGTAAAACCACTTGAGCCCTTTCCGAAATCCAAAATGGCGTCCAAAATGGCCATTATTTCGAGTTTATCTCACTGTATTAAAGTAGGTACGTTATGAATACAATCAAATGTCTATACTAGAAAAGCACTATTGTAATACATATCAGTACAAATAAACCTTTCATTAAATATTTAAATATTTCTTATAAATAACGTATACAACCCACCCACCCACCCACACACACATGCACACATATGGCTGCTTCCATCAGACTGACAGAATGCAAACCGTGAAGAGTACTCACGTTAGATGGAATTGAAAATGGAGACACATTAGTACCAATTACTGTCGCAAAGGCAAAAGTCACAAGGTTTCAAACAGGAAATGCACCTCAATAGCACATGCCATGTCATCTCTGCTAGTAGACCAGGGGGGTGTTTCATCAACTAAAATCGATTTCGATTTTAAAAATCAATTTTAAGGCCGAATCAGTTTTAGCTTAAAACCGATACGTGTGAGCTGTTTCATCAAATCGATTTTAAGCTAAAATAGATTTGTAGGTGTCTGCAATCAAGGCTAGTCAATTTGGGGTAAATCGATCACAAAATTGCTTGCTAAACTACTGCCAGAGAGTCCTTGAAAAAGTAAGTAAATTCAGTTTTTCTTTCAAAATATTAATTCTGTTGATAAAAAATCTTTTATTTTGGAAGAAGAAAAGTGTTCCTGTCATTTTTATAGAATTACATTTGTGTTTAACTGAACAAAACAGATAATATCAATTGATATCACCCCCAACTGGGCTAAAAAGTGGACGAATTGCACTGGTTCAATCATTTCAGTCCCATTCATATAAATTCATGCAGGTTCAATAGGATTTTCTACCGACGGTTACGGCAGGTACAAACTCATTAATCTAGTTTATTCTTGCAGTAGCTAGTCTTGGGGTTATATACAATATACTAGGCCTACTAGTTGATCTGGGCCTCTATTCTAGGGCCTAGATCTAGGCCTAGATCTGTCTATTTATTTAGCGGCCCTTGTCTTGTTTTTGTTGATAATAAAATTAAAAATCAACAGGATCATGTTTTGATGTTAATATTTTATGAAGAAGAAGATTAGTCTGGACTCTAGAGAGTAGATGGTCTAGAGTGTTGCTGTTAGACCCAAGTTACATTTAGATCTAGTCTAGATGTAGACCTCTAGACTCTATATTTAGTCTAGATCTAGGTCTAGATCTAAGTTCTCGGCCTAGATCTAGATCTAGATCTACTTGATAATATTAATGATATTTGATACTAGATCTAGGGAAGATGTAGACCTAGTCTCTAACTATTACTCTAGATCTAGGTCTAGATCTAAGGCTCTAGCATACTGCAGTCTGCAGCTCTCTTCTGCTGGACTAGTCCTACTCCTAGATGTGGACCTAGAATCTAGTCTAGACTAGAGCCGAGGTCTACTGGGAGTTACTCAGTTGGGTCTAGATCTAGTCTACTATAGACTCTACCTAGCACTACAGTAACAAGTTGGATTGTAGACTAGTCTAGTAGGCCTAGGTCCAGGCATGTTAATATTAAAATTAGGTCTAGATCTATTACTCAGTAGACTATTAGGGTCACTATGCCTTAGGCTCCCTAGACCTATATATATTTTTTTTTTCTTAATTTCATTTTTCTTTTAAGAGTCGGACTCAAAGATGGAGTGGACCTCAAGACTCAAAAGTTCTCTTCTGCCGTGTCTCTACTATCTACAGTCTTGGACTTCTCATTCTACTACTAATTTCTACCTCGGCCTCTGGCTCAATAAGGAAAGGGTTTGGATATGCAGAATGTACTCAAACTCAATGTCTAGGTGTACAGCTATAGACTCTAGACTAGATCCTACTGTGCTAAGCGGCCCTGTGAAGTGATCTTTTTACTAGTAAAAATTGCACACCAATATTTAAAAAAGTGAAAGGTAAGTTTTTTTGTGTGGTTCTTCTAGACCTAGACCCTAATAAATTGTTGTTGAGAGTGTAATCTTGATTTTCATTACATTTTCTACGTACAATCACAAACTGATAAATCCATGTAAGGAGAAGTCAACCATGGCATGTCTAAATCAAAGATAAATGACTACGTCAGCCAGACTGATAAATATTGTACAAATAATAGGGCAGCAATTAATGTATAAAAATGTGATTGAACAAATTGTTATGAGCATATATGTATGATGTAAGCTGTTTGTTATTTACCAGCTGAGGTATATCTTTCCCTTTTACTCACGACAGGGGAATGTTCATTGATTCTGTGTACATTGTTTGGTTCAAGAGTAGGGTAACCGAGATCAAGATTAGACTCCATAGTCAATCTTGCAAATGTCTAAAACTTTCAATGTGGTTGGTAACAATGTGTGGGACCAAATTCATGTGAATTGCTATTGTAATTACTGATAAAAATGTACTTATGTTCTGTTGAACACATTAGATACAATGACAAATATTTTTCTGGAAAATAGATGTGCTCTCTTCATCACAATTATGTATCTCTGTTTTAAATCTTAGGTTGCAAAATAAAGAGCTATGGCATCTTCATGTACTGCTAGTTCATGACATATGGACTTTTATTGTCCATCTCTTCAAATTGAAAAGGTAAGCAGTATCAATTACCATGATTGGTCTTATCAGCATGTTCTGTGCCTGCCATTGTTGTCATACCTCTACAGCAGTCATTAAAAATGAAAAGACATTAGTCAGTACATTTTTCATAATCCTTGTAAGAAGTCTCAAACCCATCTTACCCATTCTGTTGTATAAAACATACACAAATGGTTATGAAAGGATTTTTCTTCTCCAAAGCAAACAATCATTTATCTTCTATAAATAAAACTACTTTTGTCTCAAATTTTTTAAAGAATATTTTGTATTCTTCTTCTTTATTTATTTAGCAATTAAAGTATTTGAAATAAGCATGAATACAAAAGTTGAAGATGGGTTGAAAAATTGCACTAGTATTTACTAATTGATTCATTTTTTTCCATAACTTTAAATTCTGATTCTAGACTGCAGAGCCTGAATTACCTGCAACGTTATGCTTCCTATGAAACATCAGCCAGCCCACAGATAGAAGCTCCCTTTTCCAGCTTTAAGCAAGAGAGACCACAATGAGCTACAGATCTTGGTATCATGGACTGGTCACTTTTACAACCAACACTACTTGTAAAATAAGATTTACAAATTAATTCCTAAGCTATTTCAAAGCTGATAGAAAAGAATTGATGATTAATTTCATATAGACAAACTATTGTATCAAGAAAATCACATTCTCACCGACTGCGTGACCTAGCTAGATGACAATGTATATCATCCATAGATTAACAAACATATGAGTAACAGAAATGTTTGTGACAAGTATTATTACTCTTTTAATCTCCTTAAAAGTAACTCGAATAGAGAGTGGCAGATATCAGCTGCAGTAGTTTAAACAACTGGCTGATACTTTCATAGCAGCACTTTCATTTGTGTCTTTTAAAATGTTCTTATTGTATCCCTTGAATGTATTTGCTATGCTCATCATTTACAAAACGTAGATTTCATTCATTAAAGCATAAGCATATTGATTAGACATTAAAATCTGTGTTAGTTTTATTTTGTATGTATTTTTTGTCTTTTAAGAAGATAAAAGGGGGGGGGGGGGTGAATAGATGAGATTGTACGCTAGCGCATGGTGATAATTATTACATGATGATAAAGGGCAATGATGTGATTCAATAATGGTGTGTTTGTTTGCTGGTGAGTATTCAAATATCCCAGTAATGATCTTGTTATAAGTTAGTGTTTATTTATTCATTTTTGTTCTTTATTTATTTTTGTGTATGAAAGGGGGGGGTGTTTATATGAAGAAACAAAATTACTTTGAAAGGGGCGGCAAGCTAAGCGTTGTGATGGGAGTGTCATTTTATTTTAATGAAAGAGAGAGAGAGAGAATATGAACGGAATAAGGACACATAATTTTAAGCACATATGGTTAAACAAATATAGAAAAGGGGGCACATAACAAAATGGAAAAGGGGCACTTCTAAGAAGAAAACAAGAAGTTATTAGAAATAACATGAGGAACTTTAAAACAAAGAGAAACGGGACAAACTACATAAGGAAAAGTGCACTTTTAATAAACAAAAAGGGTTGTTAATCAGATGTAAAAGGGGCACTTGAACCCTATCTAGCATGGGTTATTTTGAAACTGCATAGCCTGGGGGCACTTCTAAGCAGTGACAGATGTAGGGAGCCCGGGCCCCCTCCCCTAAGAAAAATAACATGTAACGTTAACTCTACCTTTTTTTTGGAGATGGCCCCCTCCCCTGGCGCTCAAGGGGGGGGGGGGGGGTGTGCGATTGTTAACATTTTTCGAGGGGCCCCCAAAAAAACAGTGCTCACCCCCCCCCCCCCCCACAATGAGCGAATTATCGGCCGGCTGTTTCGCTGCTAAATATCGTCTCACGAATTGGGCGTCCTCCCGTGCCGCCGGCTGGATAAGGCCCCCCCCCCCCCTCCCAGGCTAGATTGGGTTAAGGAGAAAACGGGCCGCCCATGTATTTTTGAAGAAAAAATGGGCCATTGTGCTCCCCCCCCCCCCCCCCACCAGAGTGCCAAATTTGGTATTGATCATGCCTTACTATGATGATTTAAAAAAAAATTGGTTATAAACAAAGATTTGTTCCCCCCCCCAAAAAAAAAATTGCCATTCATTTTTAACAGGATTCTTCATTTTCAGATGTATGAAGCTAGCTGACACTTACGCCTTTAAAACCAATGAATGCTGAACATAGCATATCAATAATGCAAAGACTAAGGATAAAATTGATTTAAAATTGATATGGATCACACTCTAAGTTAAAATCGATTTTAAGGCCAAAATCGATTTTATTTATTTAGTGAAACTGCTGCTAAAATCGAAATCAATTTTAGGCCCTTAAAATCGATCAAATCGATTTTAGATCGATTTTAGGGCTTTAGTGAAACACCCCCCAGGTCATTTCTGCTAGTTAACCAGGTCATTTCTGTCGCCAATATTGTTGGAATGCATGGCTTCGTATAAACACCAGAAGTGTGGCTCACATGAACAGATAGACATCTTGAGCTGAGCAACATGAGCTTTGTCCTTCATCGATTGGTTTCATGAAAGTGGCCATGCAGAGTGACCAGTACGAGAGTTGAAACTCTGCCCTTCATAAATTTAGACCCCTCCAATCCGAGTACCATCTACACGGCACTATACTTTGCACAGTCACAATGTGAAAATTATATAACTTAAGAATATATGTGCAGTAACATTTAACCAGCCCTCGTACATCAAGGCAGCAGAGATTGTAGCTTCTTCTCAAGACCTAGGAAAAGTAATCGTCCGTTTTGGTGTATTTCACCTCCTCATGTCATATCTCGGCAGCATATAGTCCACGTCATGGGCAGAAGTATGCTTGTAGAGCTATCTGACAGACAATAGCATACAATTGATGTAATCTATGGTTTATTACTAAGCTTTCCGTTGAGTTATAATTCATCTATTTCATTTTTCACTCCCGACAGGGTCTTCGACTATGGAAATAGTTAAACTTAAATGGTCAGCAAAATACTGAATTTTTATTCAATAACAACATTGAATAAATGATCTATCAAAATGGGTCACTAACATCGACTAGCCTTTGCTATTTGTTGACTTCTTTTGTACTCTCCACTGTCTTGCTAGTACACTTCTACAAAACTTTGTGAATTCTGATGATAAATGAACACCCTACAACACGAATAACCAATGCTACACAATATATGCCATAGCCTATTAAGACACAAATCAAGAAGTCCATCCCGGTATGCTTATTGCCACCTATCACTGGCTGGGCATCGTTGAAGAGGATGACCTGGTTTGGGGGTACCAAGATGGAGGATCCAAAGAAGGCGGTCAGGTGGTTGCAGAGGCAGTGGGTAGTGGAGGGCTTCGAATGAGGACCAACCTGTGAAGAATGGAATTGAAAAAAAAGGTGGCATTAATGACGGCTTATACAAGGTTATCACAGGGCAAATTAGCTCCCAAAATGCAAAAAAGAGCCCCCGAAACTTCAAATGAAGAGTGTAATTTTAATGCAAGCAAGCTTGAAAAGTATAGCCCCCCAAATTTGTAATTTGTAATTTTTTTCCTGGGTTATTAGCATGTAGGGGCAGGACCAGGGTGAAGTATAGTTATCATCAATCCCATCAAACATTTGCTTATTTCTTATGTAGATGTGGCTATTCCTACAGATCTTAACTTGACGTACTCCTATATTTATTGAATCAATCACAACTCCTATTATATTTGGGGTATACAGATCAAGAAATATGATTACTATGTAAAATAAACTGCTTTGCATTTTATCAAGAAATTCATATTACATTTCAAGCATGCAAAACATGAAATACAACAGCATTCAAAATTCATGTTGTACACAGCAATCAATCAGATTACTATCTTTAGAACCGTTTTTCTTCAAAAATAAATTCTTCAAAAGTCATACAGATTGTATTCCATATTAAAGGTCATGGCAAAGACTTGAATTCAAACTGAGAAAACCAATATCAGGCATATATTTGAAAGCAGGGTAGCTTAACCCTTATTGCTAGATTTTCAAGGAATAACGAAGTTACAACTTAAGTGTGCATTAAAGATCAACGATGGCCGTGTAGTCCCATACCTTGCATCCTGTGCTGTCCCATTCTTGCTGGTCTTCATTCCAAAAATTGCACTGTAATGTGTGCATGAAAACAGACAGGGTGATGTTGTCATTTTCATAGCCAGGCTGATCTTCACTATCGTATAGTCTAATAATGATCCCATTTGCAGCTGCATAAAATAAATAATATGAACACAAACAATTAGACATTAAATGCTTATAATTCAAGAGTGAAAATAAAACTGAATAAAACTTGTTGAATATGGATCATAATCAGGTCACAATATCTATGTGCCATGCATATATGTTTATATTCCTCTAAGATATTAAAACAATGATTTTTTAAATAATTAGCTCGTCTTTTTTTTCTTCCTGTAAATATTCCTTTTCATAGCAAACAATTTAAATGCAACTGCATCTCTATATCCTACATAATATTTTTTTAGGTTGCATTTTGTCACTATAATTGTATTATTGTAGGTGGTGACCGAGGATAAATTTGAATTGAATCGCAAATTGTCTATTCCAAACATCATAGTAAAAGGAATATTGAATAGAATACAAAATCCCGGTTTTTAAGGCCCCTCTGCACTAGTTTGGCCGGGAGGGATTAGACCTCCCTGCATGGTCACTGACAGGTGGTTATCCCATAAAGCAGCTCTCAATTAACATAAGAAAAAGGTGACCATCACCGATTAGGCATTGTTCGATATATAGAGGGCGTGAATAGCTATAAGTACTAGTAGTGCAGTGGGGCCCTCTAAAGAAATTATGCAGTAAAATAAATGACCATAAATCAGGGATTCTGAAGACGAACCTCTTAGGTCAACCAGCGGGACAGTCCATGTGAAATTAGCAGCAGTGTCCGGGTCCTCATTGCTGACACCCAGCATGGTATCAGTTCCTACACAGCTAGTCTCAGAAACGCTGATTGTGGCTGTACAAATAGACAGGGCAACCAGAGGCTCATTCTCAGCTATGACTGTAAGATGCAAAGATCCATCCTCAGGCAAAGATGAATGGTCGATGACGACGGAAGCGGAGGAATTCATGGTGATATGGACAGAGACGGGATCTGTCAACATAGTTTCTCTCATTGGTAGGTACACATCGATGTCAGCAGTCAAATCATGGACTGTAACAATTGGAATGAGAAAAGCTATATACAGTGAAACCTGCTTTAGTGACCACTGTAGTATTATTCAGACGACAAAAGGAGAATGGACACATTTGGGTAATACGATTTGCAAACGTTGCAAATATATAGTCTTGTATAAAGACGTTATTAGATATTCCCACATCTCCCCCCAAGCTTATTATAACAGTTCAAGAGTTCTCATTGATTTCCAAATAGTTTCAAATCCAATAAAAATCCGAAATATAATCCTGTTTAAGAGTTCACGGATATTCTCCTTAATTGTGTTCTTCGAGTCCCGAGTCCATTCCAGTTTACTATTAAACCCAAATAAACACTGTCCAAACCTTTAAAGTCTTGTTCAGTTTCAGTTCCTGCAAAGTTAATCCCAATTTTGGTATTTAAGTTTAACCCATTACATGGACAGTCGCGTTGGTGGTTTCACGAGTCGTCCAGATCGCGTTCGCGTCTCTGTCGCAGCTGTTGGTGTAGAGGCTCCCTCAGGCTGCTTCCAGTTGATCTGCTGGTTACGTTGGGAACCGGTTGAGTCGCTTTCATCAGAATCGTCAGGTCTCTCTGGATCGTTGCTCATGGATGACTCCGGCACTCTGGTCTTGGTGGGTTGACCTTGGACAGCAATCAGTGCACGGCGATTACGACGTACTGTCCCATGTTCTGTCTGGACATGGTAGGACCGTGGTTGTTGCGCTTTCTGGGTGACTTTCCCGTAGCGAGACTGATCACGGATCCACACGGAATCTCCTGGTTGTAGCTCTGGAAGCTCACGTGAGTCATGACGTCTGTTGTAGGTCATCATTTGATCTGACCTGTACTTCTCCTCTTTCTCTCTCACAGTTTTCAGGTCCGGCTGTTGTACTCGTGGCAGCAGCATGTGCGGCAAAGTAGGAACCTGAGTCTGCAATCTCCTCCCCATGAGAAGTTCACAAGGAGCTAACCCGTTTTGGAGTGGTGACGCTCGATAGCTGAGAAGGGCTAACTGGATGTCGTCGTTCTTCTTCAGCAACGCTTTCACAGTGCGAACTCCTCTTTCAGCCTCACCATTAGCTTGTGGGTATCTTGGAGAGCTGGTTGTATGGACGAATCCATACTCTTCAGCAAGCTTTCTGAAGTTCTCGTTGGCGAACTGTGGACCATTGTCTGAAACCACAAGGTCTGGAATCCCATGGACTGCAAAGATCTCCTTCAGCGAAGAAATCACTGCCATTGTTGACTGACCTTGGAGTTGTTTGACCTCAATCCACCTCGAGTAGTAGTCAACTACTATCAGGAACGATTTCCCTTTGAGTTCGAAGAGGTCCATTCCAAGACGCTCCCATGGCCTTGAAGGAAAGGATGAGCTCATCAAAGGCTCGCGGACCTCTTGGCGATGGATAGCACAGGTCAAGCAGCTTGAAATCATTTCCTCCAATGATTTTGATAGACCTGGCCACCACACTGAATCTCTGGCTCTGGCTCTGCATTTGGTGATTCCCAGATGTCCTTGATGTAGCCTCTCAAGGATATCAAGTCTCAGAGCTCTCGGAATGATTATTCTCTCGTCGTAGATAAGCAAGTCCTCTACCACACTCAGGTGTCCTCTCTGCTCATAGTAGTGTTTGAGGATCGGGTTATGTGGCATGTAGTCTGGCCATCCTTGAACGCAGTAGTCTCTGATTTTTGCACATACTTCATCTGCTTTTTGTGCATTTCTGATTTCCTCAAATCTCTGCATTGTCACTGGGAGGTTGATGGCTGATGTTGATGCATATGATTCAACCTCATCTACGAAGTTGACATCATCCATTCCTGGCCTCTCTACTGGCGCTCGTGACAAGGCGTCAGCGGATGTCTGCTGTTTTCCTGGAACATACAATGTCTCTGCATCAAATCTCATCATTCTCATTCTGAAGCGTTGGAGTCGTGGAGGCATTTTCACAAGTTCTTTCGAGTTTAGAAGTATGACCAATGGCTTGTGGTCAGTTTCCACCTCGAAATGAAGACCAAGTACATACTCGGAGAACCTCTCGCACGCCCAAGTAGCTGCCAGTGCCTCTTTTTCAATCACTGCATACCTCTGCTCAGTCTCGGTAAGCGATCGAGATGCATAGCACACTGGTCTACGATTTCCATCAGTCTGCACTTGATACAGGATTGCACCCATTCCAGTCCCGGATGCATCTGCTGCAATGACTGTTGGCAGTTCTGGATCATAATGAGCTAAGACTGCTGTCGAGACCATCATCTCTTTGATCTGTGTGAAAGATCTCTGCTGCGCTTCTCCCCAACACCACACATTGTCTTTCTTCAGGAGTTGACGAAGGGGCTCGTTGATCTCAGCTAATCCTGGGAGAAACTTTCCCATCTGGTTCACCATTCCCATGAACCTCTGTAGCTCTTTCACGCTTCGAGGAACTGGAAAATCTCGAATAGCTCTTGTTTTGCTCGGATCGACCTTGACACCAGTGTCGTCGATGAAGTGCCCTAAGAACTTCACACTCTGTTTGGAGAATTCACACTTTCCCTGATTTAGTGTGATACCTGCTTCCTGCAGACGTTGTAGAACAGCTCGTACTCTGATGTCATGTTCTGTTTGTGTTGCACCATGGACTAGCACATCATCCATGTGACAAATCACGCCGTCAAGTCCTTCGAGGATAGTGGACATCGCTCTCTGGAAGACTTCTGGCGCTGACGTTATCCCGAACGGCAATCGGTTGAAGCAAAATCTCCCAAATGGAGTGACAAAAGTTGTCAGTAGCTTTGACTCATCCTCCAATGGAATTTGCCAAAACCCGCTGTTGGCGTCCAGTTTTGTGAAGATTGTGCTCTTTCCCAGTTTTGCTAGACTTTCATCGACTGAAGACATCGGATGAATCTCTCGTTCAACTGCCTTGTTGAGAGATGTAAGGTCTACACAAATTCTCACCGAACCACTGGGCTTCAACACTGGAACCATCCCCGAACACCACTTTGTCGGCTCAGTCACTTTTGAGATCACATTTTGCTCCAACATGGACTCTAGTTCTTTCTTCACCTTCGGTAGAAGCGGATGAGGAACTTTCCTGGCTGTATACAGGCACATCGGCTTGGCATCTGAAGTTAACGTGATGTGGTATGCTGTCTTCAGTTTCCCCAAACCAGTGAAAAGTTGAGGGAACTCAGCCTTGAAGTTTGCAGTTTCATCATCACAAGAATCGACTTCCTCCACTCTGCGGACTAGATTCAAGGTTCTACACGCTTTCCTACTCAGCAATGAAGACTCCTGATCTTTGACCACATAGAGAGTCTCCTTGATCTGTTTATCTCTATGCCTGAGAGTTGATGTCATTTGTCCTATTACAGTCAGGACTGTACTTCCTGGACCACGTAACCTCTTGGTTGTTGGTCTCATGATGTGTTTATTCAGCCATGGGGTGGAATCAGACAACACAGTAACGGCTGCTTCTGTGTCTAACTTGAAGTGTGTTTCATTCCCATCTACGAGGATCGATGAACTCCAGTACGTCTGATCGTTCTCGCTGACTTCACCAAGGAAGGGGACATCAATGTCATCGAAATCATCTACTTCGCTGACTCGAGCTTTCCATTTTAGCTTTGCTGCCTCTTGTTTTCCCTGTTCTGGTTGTTTGGCTTGACACACAGACTGGAAGTGGCCCATCTTTCCACATTGATGGCACTTTGCATCTTTTGCGGGACAGCTGGCACGTGCATGATTCTGCCTTCCACACCACTTACAGTTACCCTGCGGAGTTTGAGATGTTTTCTTCGAGTACGTTCCCTTGCTTTTAGGCCTTACGTAGTTTACGGCCGAGTTAGGGCTCTCACTCTCTGCACCTCCCCTCACAACAGACTTGTTTTGTTTCCGGGCTTCTGACTGTCTACTCAATTGAACTGCTTTTGAGAGAGTTAGGTCTTCTCTAGACTGTAGTTGATCAGATAGGGAGTCATCAAGCACCCCAACTACAATTCTGTCTCTTATCAAGCCCTCCTTAAGTCTATCGTAGTCACAGTCCTCTGCTAGCCTGTACAAATCATTGATAAATGTGTCCACACTTTCTCCCGGGCGTTGTGTTCGTTTGTTGAATTTTGCCCTTTCAACAATAATGTTTTTCCGCACATTGAAATACTTCTTCAATGTTGCGATCACGTCATCATACTTTGCTGTCTCCTCGTTCACATTGAGAGACACGATAATATCATCGGCACATTCACCCATAGCATAGAGTAGCGTACTAACCTGCTCACTGTCTGGCTTGGATGCGAGGCCCGATGCGACGCGATATCTCTCGAACCGCCGTGACCATTTTGGCCATTGTTCTGCTTGATTTAAGCCTGCAACTTTATCAAAGCTTTCTGGCAATGGTAGACGAGAACTTTCCATGGTTCTTCACTTATACCGCTGCCACCATGTAGTATTATTCAGACGACAAAAGGAGAATGGACACATTTGGGTAATACGATTTGCAAACGTTGCAAATATATAGTCTTGTATAAAGACGTTATTAGATATTCCCACAACCACCTGTATAGAAAGACCACCTGTCTGCAAAGACCACATTTGTTTGTTTTCCTTGAAAATGGTTTCTTATTGAAAAAGGAACCTGTACATAAAGACCACCTGCCTATAAAGACCACTTTTCTTGTCTCCCTTGGGTGGTCTTTATAGACAGGTTTCACTGTATTTATATATAATAATAATGTTGGCTTCTAGTACAGCGCTCATGCCTTTAATGGTCCTTGCACTCCAACACTCAGTATGACCCCAGTCATAGCTGAACAGCCAAATGTGTGATGCTCTAGGTTGGCATTTGAACCCACAACCCTTTGATTGAGAGTCATGTGTATAAACCACCTTACCATAACACGTACCTCCACAGTGATTTAAAAGTAATGTTCAATATTTATATAAATATTGTCTGTTTGGAGCCAGAAGGGCATTCAATCTGTTAAAAGCATATGCGTGACTGAACAACCTTCTGGCTCCAAACAAATGATATCATGATATCTTCTGTGAGCAAGAGAACATGTACTCTTCAGAAGGTAACTGTAGTATATTTGATTCAAACTGTTATGGATGATCTTACACTCTAGTATTTGATCTGCTTCCAGTTGGATTCCTACGATGCTAGACTTGATAGATTCTCCACCAGCTCCCGGCCAACTAAATGGGTTCCATTTCATGGCTGACATCTTAAATGAAATAAAGCAACCCATGGAATATCACAACTATAAGTCGAGAGTTCAATAATGTCCATTATGGAACATATAAATTTAATGACATTTGAATATGAAATATTTGCCGAGCTCCAATGCCGACTACTAGTATTTCTTCATTACTTTGCTAGTGGCACTATGAAGAAGAAAAAAAAAAAAAAAAAAAAAAAAATGTTTCGACTTCATTCATCAAATACAAAACTTAAATGCTACATTCTAAAATTTTGCCTTTAAACTGGAGAGTGATATGCCATAATGCAACCGGTAATTCTTGATATAATTCACATTTAGAATGACATGACAAAAGGGAGGAGAGATAGTCTGCCAAACTGTACAGACTACAACATGGAGTATATTCAGATCTAATGAAGATAGCACTGTCATTTAATGCACAAAAAACAAACTGGTATTATATGATCCTACATATAGCTCATTACACATTGTTAAATCAATCCAAGTATTTGTATATGTTTGTGCCCTCTTTGTTTATAGCAATGAGCATGCATTCATTCTTAAATACAGGTGCTCACTAAAGCAACAATGGTTTGATTAATTATCGTGTAAAAGCAGAATATATTAATGGGGTAGACATAAACTGACATCCTAGAGTCACATTTTTATTTCTTTCAACATTATCCGAATATACACTGTTGCCCATCAATTTGGAATAACTTATTTTAAAATCTCTTTCATTAAAAGATTGTGACAATATGATTTATTCTTCATAGATTAAATTTTTTCAGAATCCGAGGAGTCATAGAGATCGATCAGTTAAGTTCTCAGAAGATATAAACTTTATCTATTATTAAAGAATAAACCATATTGTCACAATCATTTCATAAAAAAGAGGCAAGTATACATATAAAAGTTGCAGTCGGACTGTTACCTTCATGTTCACAGTTGTCCCAAGAGCATGTTCCATTGCTTGATTCAGTACATCTTGAGAAGGCATCCTGAAGCTACCAAGATCCTCAGAACCTCCGAAGGTAGCCTCTGCTAGCTCGTCTCTGTTAATACTGCCTACTACTATGCTGAGGGCAGGAGATGTAATGACGGTAGCTTCTTCACTGGGAATCTTGCCGGCTACTATCGCATCTTGTATGTCATTGATTGCAGACACAGCAACTTCTATCAAGTTCTTCAAGGGGAGCAGTGATTTATGGTATGATATGATATATGATTGCATACATATATTTGCCAATTACAAGATAAAATAAATAATAATACTTACAATATTGAAAACATTGTGAAAATGTTATGACGAGAATAAAACCTACGCCCTAAATTTAATAGCCAGTTCTGTAGAATAAAGGCTATATAAAGCTTTGGCATCATTTGTATGCAGGGGGAGAGGATATGCTTCCCCAAGCCGGAGCAAGAAATTTCAATAAGGTGGCTTCAATTTCTTTCGAGCAATCTTACTATGAGGTGCACAAAACACCTATAACACTTTTAACAGTTTCTTTTTCAGTTTATTTTTATTTCATATTTCACACTCCCATTCACTACATAAATCAAAAGCAATGAACAATAAGAATGAAAAGAATTGTTCTTTCAATAGGTTTTAAAAAAAATGTCAGGCAATGAAAGTAAAAAAATACACCTTAATAAACATATGGATTATAAATACAATTGCATGGTATTTTAACTAAAATTAGACAAATATATTTGTGATGAAATATAGGGGAATGTAGTAAACAGCTAAGCTTGTACAATGTAGATTCCCTTTTATAAATAAGAACAGTCCATTGAGCATGAGATTATGTAAAAAATAATGAAAATTAAAGGGGAAAAAACAAACACGAAAGAGACGAAAATAAGACGAAAGGGAAAAAAAAGCCCTATATATCAGGGAGCAATGGGATGAATTAAGTAAGTGTTTAAGAGGAACTTGCGTTTAAAGGTATACAGCGAGTCAGTATTTATTACAGTGGTACAGCCTTTGCCATTTCTGGCATAGAAAAGCATTGCTCTCCTTTTATGACAGTATTCTATGAGATCTGTAATGTTATTCAAAAGAAATGACAGAGGAATATATATTTTTTTAAATTAAAAAAAGAAGACAAATATCTTTTACCTTGTGATCCTCTCTCTCTTGATAAGTGTTGTCTGAAAGAAGACTTTCTGTTTTCCTGGCAGCACTTAAGATATTTGACAACCCCTCCACCAAAATGGTACCTGCCGACTCAATATTCTCCTGAGCTTGAGTATAAGACCCAGATTTTGATTTGAAGAATGATGTCATTTCTGATAGTGTACTTGCAGCTAGCATCTGGTTTAGGGGAGAAAATGAATATGGTTAATATAATGTACACACATTGAAAATAGAAAAGAAAGTGAACACTAGTTATTGTTCAATATTTTCATATAAACTACCTTTAATACAATATAATAACATATATATATATAAAATCAAATAATACTCTCCCAACATCAATTAATATCAATTATTACCTGTATCAGACATCAGACTGGTCTACTAAGGGACTGTGTTAAAAACTGTTTGATGTAAGCTTTATTCTTTCACATTCTCAAGAAACAAAAGTTGGGACAAATCAGTTTTTTTTCTCATACTTACAAAATTACAAAACCTTGTAAGGGAACGTAATAATCAATAATTTAGTTGTTAACATGAACAGTCAGAAAGTAAATCATTGTATCATTTTAATTTGTCCACCCACCTGTACGCGAGTAGAAATCTCTTGCTTGTTGTGAGTTACGACAGCTAGAGCAGCAGAGCTCTGCTTCAGGGATGTCATAGACTCTACCGGTATGGCTGCCACACAGTCAACAAGAGAAGAGCGTATCTTGAAAGAAGAATAAGAAAGCTAAGCTTCATCAGAGGTGCAAACACTGTTTCTCCACTTGATATTTGGAGCAGAGAGTCAACGATAGCTAAAGTACCCCAAACTATACATGTATGTAAGTGGGTCTATGTCACTAAAGCCAAGTGTCTGATGAATTTTAGACTATCCAAGTCAATTATATAACAACATCTTATAGTTAAAAAAAACAAAAAACATGTTTCACTTTATACTTTATCTAGTATTTCAAATCAAATTCATCATCTGATTAGAGTACCTAAACTTATGTGATCCATATAGAAAATGTTTTGTTATATGCAATCAGGCCTTAAATTTCAGGCAAGGCCACTTTTCTGTAGGGCACATTCCTATATTACAGCACAAATGGGAAGAATTGGAAAGGGCACAAAAAATCTCCAAGGCCAATGAGAGGGGCATTGAGGCCAAACAAGGGGGCATCCAAGGCCATGGCCTTGGTGGCCTTGGATTAATTTAAGGCCTGTGCAATCCCCCAAATATTATGGGCAAACAAAAGAAAGGGTAAGGGCAAAGAGGCCATCATGCCCCTCCCTGTAGTCTTTATTGTGTTCCTATCCACAATGCTTCAAAGTTCACACACACGGGACTCAGTGGAATTCGCATTTAACCTTAATATGGGTGAGGGGGAAGGTGTTCATTTGAGTCATTGTAAGCTACAAAGCTTCCATGCCAGCTCATAGAACCAAACCACTCTCTATCTACTGTGAGATTATGGTATCATCAAAGACTTCAAAACCTTCATGACCTACGTAACAAACCTTCCCAAATTTCCCCAAAAGTGCGGACGGATCGAGGGACAACCAGAAAACATAATGCCTCCGGCTACTTTGCTGTGGAGGCATAAAAAGAAGAGATATCATCTTGGTTCGATACCTCTGACCTGGTTTCTCTCCCTCCCTCAGTATCATCCTCATCTCCAATGGCATTAAGAATGGACCCAAGAGCACTGATGAGCTGTGCAGCTTGTCCTGTATCTCCTACTGCTAACAATGAGTTCACATTGGTTTCAACTAACAATGCCATATCCAGTAATTCCTGTGTAAGGTTCATCCCTACAGCATCCATAGTTGGAGGGTGAACCTGGAATTTTTAAGAAGAGAAATATTAAAAAGAAACATCATAGGCTGCATTTGTTCATGATGTGGTAAATCGATTACAAAAAATGAAAATCGTATGTGTAAATAAATGAAGTAAAAAAAGGGGAAAAAAAGGCTTTAAACCAGGCCTTAAGCTTCTCTACTGGCGGCGCGCGCGCCACTCGTGGCGCTTGTGGTCAGTCAGAGTGGCGCGCGGCTGTTCCAAAAAATAATAAAAATTAAAAATTAAAGAAAGAACAACATTAAAAAATTATATTTTAAAACAAAAAAACTCAGAAAAATCAAAAAGTCGCAGTCGAAGTTGAGCCCAAAATGTAAGCAAGCCATTTTGTTTGTTTGATTTTCACTTTATTTTGACATTTTCCGTGTTTATTGCACCAAAATAACTACATATAAATTAACTTCCAGTGTAGATTTTAGCCAGGAATTGTACTAATTATTTCACATCAATATGAAATTATGATTGATGTTTTATGGAACAAAAAGGTGTTAAAAATGCCACATCTGGGCCTTAAAAAACCCCAAAAATCCACTAGCTTCCGGGGGCTTCGCCCCCTGGACCCCACCCGGTATCGGCTCGGTCGCTACGCTCCCTCGTAACACAGTCAACAAACATACAGGTTGGCACTTCAACCTCAATTCAGTTTTGTTTGGGCGCTTCTAATAAACTAGTTGAGAAGGCCTGCTTTAAACAGTTCATCACACATATTTTCAAAATGTCATCAATTTTTATACTTGTATGAGCACTCACATTGTGCTAAAAATCATCCCATTGTTTATTCATATTAATTAGAAAACTAAACATTTGCTCTGCATGCACAGATGACATCCAAATGTCATCAAATAGTCCAGAGACTAACTTGACTTTCAGGCGCACTCATCAGTGCACCTTTCAGAAGGGCCACACTAGATTAGTCCATAGAGTAATATTAAAGCAGTATTTAATAGTAAGTGCATGGGATCTTACCGGTTTTTATTAAGTCTGTTCTTAGAAATAAAAATCAATAATCTTAACTGAAATCTTCTTGTCCTCAACTTAACGATTTGTCTGTTACAGCAATTAATAAAAACAGAGCTGTCAGTAGCTCCATTTATATCAATACTAGAATAGAAAGGATGTATGTTGCAATATACTCACTTTAGCACTTATGAACACTGATGTACTGGCCAAGTTACAATCTCTCACATTAACTTGGAGTGAAATATCATGATCATCAGTACCAACTCCAACTTGGAGATACAGACCATCTTTGATTGACGCACTGCCTTCATATAGTTGAAACCCTGCATACAAATTAAACAAACAATCCGTGAAGAAGAAGAAAAAATACACAACTAAAAGCCAAAGATGAAATTTCTCTTGTTTATAAATATACAACCAAACATCATGTGAAATACTTTTTAGGTGTACTGGAATGTATTTTAAAAAATAAGTCTGATGTTAACAGCATTTTACATCACATGGAAAGGAAAATAAGAACTTTAAAGTTTCAGTAAATCTGTGACTAAAGCCATCAACAATTCTATCAAACATTTTCCTACTTTACATTTTCTTGAGCTATTAATTGTTTGAAGTCAATCAACTGGAAATCTGTAAAGCTGGAAATAATGTACCCATTTCTAGCCAAATCCCTCATGCCTTTACAATCACATTGTTGACTCAGCTTTGGTTTTACCCAAGATCTAATTAAAAATGTGAATTGAGTCACCCCCTCCCCCCCCCCCCATCCCCTCCTGCCTTTTGGTCTAAGTCTTGCAGCTACATCAATAGGGCGCTTTAGCAACGCGAGGAAGGCAAAGAGGACGGGAGAAATCACTCAACCGAGATCGTCTTGTACTATGCTCCCGTCTTCATTTGTAATTTGTAACCTGTCTATAGAGCGCTTTCGCAAACACGGCGGAAGCGAAGATGAGGGTAACCGAACAAAATAATCAATCTGCGCATGTGGGACCAGAATTTTCTCCGTCTTGTTGATTTTCACTACCGTTCTTAGCCATAATAGCGTTCGTTCCCTAAACTTGACGGAAGAGTTGTATCGCTGTACAATAGACTAGTTTCATAATGTAACCAAATTTAATGCATAAGTCTTTGTGAAGTGCCTCAGTACAAATTATTTCATTCACCTGATAAGAATAATAGTATTTTAATCGACAGAATCCGAACTGCATTATTTGATCTCGGTTGAGTGAATTCTCCCGTCCTCTTTGCCTTCCGTCGCATTGCTAAAGCACCCTATTGTTATTTTAGAAACGTACCTTCTCCTCTGCCCACAAACATCCAATCCACTACATCCACGCGGCTGAATAAAATGATCTGATATGTCAAGGGCTCATCCACATCAGTGAAACCAGAACATGCGACTGTGAAATCAGTTTGTAGGGCATATCCCTCGTCGGGTGTCACGACACAGGAGCCTAATGCGGGTGGGGCATTGTGGGGCAAGTCGACGCTAAATTCAGCATAGCCATCAGAGTTGGACTGGTAACCTTTAACAAGAAAGCGGAAACATAATGAGTAGAGTATAACCTCAAAAATAATTCCTTTATAAATTTGAACAGTCATATTTAATCACCTGAAAATCATATCAAATATCAGGAGAACTTTCTAGTACTATGCAACTACAAATAGTTTGCTTTGTCTTTGCAACATCAAGAATTCATCTAAGTTTAAATACCACAAGTACCATATACGGTTAGCATAATTTCCATGTACTCTTCACACATGTCAGCTATGAATATGACATCAACACCCACAAATTTCCAAGTCTAACATTTCTATGATTGAGTACTAACCTTTGACTTGCATGATAATGCTTTTAAAATAACTGTACAGGTTGAGGTAAAAAGAAATTCCATTAGCAGCTACAATTTTTGAAGTACTGCAAGCCCAACATTTCAAAGCTTGGCCTACTTATGATGTTACCTAATTCGAACATGAAATAAAGTGTTACGAGGTTTAATGACAAAGTATGGTCAGAAGGAATAACAACAGTAACTACATTTCAAAGTTAGGTGTACTTACCGGTAGCTCGTAGAATGATGCTAGCCATTTCAGATATGGAATCAAATATGTGAGGCTTGATGACCAGGTAGGGTTGGTCAATCCCTGTAGTAGTCTGTGAAGACAAGTCACCTACAGCAGAGGTATGGTTCGACTCAAGGCTCCATCGGAAGGATACATCTTCATTCTCACTGTCACAGTTGGTGCATGAGGCATGTAGGACCAGACGCTCAGCTGTGAAGATGTACATGTTGCAGTTACTGATGCAACTATGGATACAAATAAGACATAGATGCTGCTTGTAAGTGTCGGCTTGCATGGTGATGTAGATATACAGTAGGCTTGCGGTGCACCATGTGAGAGAGAGGATTGAGGAGTCCTGAAAAGGACTCTCGGTAATCTTTCTTGAGGGTGTGTAGTCCTGAAAAGGACTGTTTGTGTAGTCTTGAAAAAGAAGACATAGTTATGTATGTTATGATGGAAGTTACTATCATTTAGCCTGTAACCTGTAATCTTTCATTATTTGATTAGTGTGCTGGAGCAATTTAGAGCTTCTTTAACAACAGACCCCTTTACAAAATTATCATCCAAGCTGAATTTTACTATAGAACCTTAACATATTCAGGGCCTCTTTCTATAAAGAGTTGATCGCGAGCTCTCCATCAATCACAAATTCACAGTCACCTATCTCTTATGTACATACCAGTAGTTGCGATTGATATCAATCCCAAATAAGTTGCATTTGATTGTAAGTGTTTATAAGACAGAGTCCAGGTCACAACATTTTCAATGAATGTTTCCACATCTCGAGAAGATTTACTGATTTCTGTACCATTATCTGTGGCATCAACTGAATTTTATGTTGCGATGATCCAGTAGTTTTTCCTAATCTTACTGTACCTTTGCCCTGTAAAACCTAAAATACACAATTTTAATAAGTGGTTTTAAATCTAGAGTCAATTAGCTGATGTATGGGTATGTTAATATAGCTTGCAGTCCACTGCATACTATGATAAAATGACACACTAGTTCTCTCAATCCTTGCCGAAGCAATTCATACAAAATATTTGAAGAGCTTTGAAATGTGTCAATTTTTTAAATTTGTGTATAATTGTTTCATATCTTGAGTAGATTACCCGATCTCAATCTCTGGAAAAAAAAGCCATGGAGTCAACTTGATTTGTTGTTGTATTGATCCATTTGTTATTACTCCTTTTGCTGAAACCAATTTTTTAAATCTTTTTAAATGAAACTCAAGATCTAGTGGAATGCTGGAAATATTAACAAATGTTTCAACATTACCTTTATATCTATCTCATGCAAAAGCCATGGGGTCAATTGGATCTGTTGTTGTATTGGTCCATTTGTTATTACTCCCCTTGTCGTAACCAATCCTTTTAAATGAAACTCTAGATCTAGTGGAATGCTGGAAAGCCTGGAAATATTAACAAATGTTTCAACATCTTAACTACTTGACTGCTCACCATTTACATGTACGTGTTCTCGCTCTTGCATGTCTGTGCTCACCACGTACATGTACGTGCTTAGTGCATTGCACTTTCAAGACCGTAGCACTGCATAAGGCCTAGCCCTACTGTGTAATTAGCACTGCAATGATGTCATACAGGTCTCGAACAGTATATGGCGCTCTTCTAGAAAAATACCGGCTTTTTGTGTGTGCAGTGTACATTTTTTGTGAAGTTTTTGTTCAGTACAAAAATGCTGTAGCACAGGCGGTATGAACGTATTTTAAGCCATTAGCAGTCAAGTGGTTAAGTAGATTACCTTTATATCTATCTCTGGCAAAAGCCATGGGGTCAATTGGATCTGTTGTTGTATTGGTCCATTTGTTTTACTCCCCTTGCCGTAACCAATCTTTTTAAATGAAACTCTAGATCTAGTGGAATGCTGGAAATATTAACAAATGTTTCAACATCTTAAGTAGATTACCTGATTTCTATCTCTGGTAATAGCCCAAGGGTCAAGTGGATTCTTTGTTGTGTCAACCCAGATATTTGTCCTTCCTTTGAAATGTTGAGCCAGAAGCTCATAGTCACATTAGCATTAAGCTTGTTGGCAATTACTTCAATCGTAGATGAAGTTGAATTCATCATTATTCCTTCATCTTCAAAACAGGCATCGCCTAGAATAGAAGAAGATGAATGAAACATATTAGCTATTGCACAGATATTTACAACCTTTTCTGTTAGTATTTCATTGTTATGTTTTACTGATTTTCGTAAAATGCTATGTTAGATATGACATGAAGTGGAAGCTCTTTACATTTTAAGTGTAAATAGTATACTCTTTAAATTAAGCTTTAACTGCTCTAAATGCTGATTTCATGTTTAAATGAGTTGCTCACATACATGTAAAAACATTATGCATAAATACCTGTATTTTGTATTGCTTCATCGAGAGATGAGTACATGACGTCAGGATCAACAACTACACAGTACCACAGAAAGGTCACGTTACTGGATGACCCTAGGGGCACATCTGGGTTATATGAGTTCGAGCCATCCACTATCAAGTTTGAAGATACACCTAAAGATAATGTTTTACAAAAGAACAGTTGGTCATATTACGTCAGAAAGCAATAAACAAAAAAGGAAGAAGAAAATCAAGTAAAAGCAAAACCTCATCAAACTGAAGTTTGGAAGTGAAATATATTTATTCATGAGTATGTTTTATGGCGATATTCTAAATAATGTTTTCAAGTATGATAATGTATTTCACTCATAAATAAAATAATGGAGAAGTACCATGTGACCGTGAGGCTCCGCCCTTGATAACAGCTACCAATGGAGGCGGTTGGATCTCCAACCAACTGATGATTTCTTTTTCGGCAGTCACTTCACCCGATGTTTTTAGATGAGTTTTAGCATTCAGATTTAGGCTATAAATACCATAGGGTAGAGTTCCTCTCGGAATCATCACTTGACGAGTCTGTTGAGAGAGTTTAAGACATTACAAATCATGCACTTAAATGGTTTCCACTACAAGCTTAGGGCACAAAGTATACATCAATCTATAGAGAAAACATGCCTTTGAGTCAGATACAATATCAACCAAATAATTATAATCCAGTTCCACTTGAGGTAAACATCTACCGGTGACAGAATATGTGAAAATATACCACAAACTGATTTCACTTCATGGGTTGAACATAATTTTTTTTTTTTTATCTTAAAAAATGTCTTTACATCAAACTGGACTTGGTCATTGAGTTCAAGAACTTCCTGCATTAAAACTAATTGACACAAAAGTAAACAGCATTCTTTCTATAATTAAAAAAAAAATAAAAATCTGACTTTCAGTACAGAGTGAATAAATTTTGTGCCTAAATATAGGTTTAGGGCAAGGATAACAAACTGAACCGTCATGCAAAAATATCATCTGAGAGAAGAAATACAAATTAAATGTACCGGTACATAGATTATACCAAAAGATAATGTATTTGTACGATATTGATGAAATCATCAAATAATAACCATGTATTTACATGTGTGATCTTTTCAAAAGCAGTCACTACATCATCAGCTACAGTAGATGTGAAAATCCGCCACTTGAAGTCAGGGGTCATGGGGTCGATGCACTTTCCATCCAGCTCCATATGGGTTGAGATATGAATGTCGAAGGCCCTGAGGTACACAGCGGGATGGGGAGCATCGCAATGCTCCTTCACAGACGTGGTCAGGCTGCTGATGCATAAAGGCTTGACAGTTGCATTTGCAGTAGCTGTCAGATTGTAAGAGTTCCCGACGGCCGTCGCTTTAATGGTGAAAATTGAAGTTGTGGTGAACCGGACGAGCACTGCATCTTCAGAGTAGACTGTGTATTGGATTGAGTTACCCGATAGATGGTTCGTGATGGACCACAAGATTTGAGATGATAGTGGTTGAAAGGACCCCAAAACAGATGCAGTCACAAGGATGGTGTTATTAACCCTGAAGATGTTGTCAATACTGGACACTGTCAATATGAACAGATTAAGATGAGAAAATATAAAAACAGTGATATAACAGCAAACATAAAACAAAATAAAAAAATAAAAAAACTTTTGAAAATAATACACATGATGCAATCACCTGGGAGTAAGTTATGCAAGTAAACTTATTTAATTCATTTATTGCAACCAAAAGTTTGGATTTCAAATACAGATTAAACACGCAAAGCGATACATAACAATCAGACAATGGTAGAAATAATTTACGCAATCAACTTATATAGAGTAAACAAAATGAGTGGTATATCAAACTAGATGGAACTTCGACTGCGCGCAGTCGAAAATGATGCCTCCGTCATATAGCAAGTTTACAAACCAAAACAGAAGAAATTTTTCAAATTCAAGTTCAATTGTAATCCATTAACAGGTTCTCAGAATATCGTGATTACAAGCGATTTCTTATATACATATATGACCCTTTGACCTCATGACCCTCAAAATCTAATCAGTTCATCGGCTCTGCAAGTAAAATACATGACCTAAGTTTGGCAGGAATCCATCAATCGGTTCTTGAGATAACGTGATCACGAGCTGTTTTTGCATACATAATGAGCCCTGTGACCTTTGACCTCGTGCCCCCAAAATCTAATCAGTTCATCGGCTCTGCAAGATACATACATGACCAAAGTTTGGCAGGAATCCATCAATCGGTTCTTCAGATAACGCGATCAGGAGCTGTTTTTGCATACATAATGAGCCATGTGACCTTTGACCTTTGACCTTGTGACCCCAAAATCTAATCAGTTCATCGACTCTGCAAGTATCATACATGACCTAAGTTTGGCAGGAATCCATCAATCGGTTCTTGAGATAACGCGATCACGAGAACGGGACGGACAGACGGACGTACGGACGGACGGACTACCAGAAAACATAATGCCTCCGGCTACTTCGTAACGGAGGCATAAAAATGAATAACTATGTGGTGGATTACAATCAAATGAACACACACTATCAAATAAATTTCATTTCTATTTTATTTCTATTTTCATTGAATCTTCTTACCTGTTTTTTTCTATTTGTAGGATGTTATTTTATGTCACTTACCAAGCTTCATTGAGTATGTACAGTAGTTACAATGTGTCTCTTAATTCTTACCATTATTTGGAAACAGAAGAAGTTCTATGAGTATGATTGCATCAATTGTTCTTGTTGTAGCAGGAATAGTGGTGGTTGTAGCAGGAACATCGGTGGTTGTAAATAAATAGGGAGGAGCTTGAGTGGCAATAACTTCTTGGGGTCTTTTGCATAAAGATGCTGCAGTAAAGTTACATTCCAAGAAAAACCAGTATCTATCATAAAGCTCAAGATGTCTCATAGAA
This sequence comes from Strongylocentrotus droebachiensis, assembly GCA_035222895.1. Taxonomy (NCBI): domain Eukaryota; kingdom Metazoa; phylum Echinodermata; class Echinoidea; order Camarodonta; family Strongylocentrotidae; genus Strongylocentrotus; species Strongylocentrotus droebachiensis. The sequence continues at coordinate 47,189 of JAVYIG010011059.1, forward strand.
ACGCAATCATGATCTTCATTCTGATAATTGTCAGCTGTAGTAGAGAGAGTGTGTGTGAGAGAGAATAATCAGAACGAATAGAATAACAAAAAGGTTTTAAAAATGTGGTTTATACTTTGATGATGAAGACTAAGCAAAAATAACATTTCGATGTTATTAAAAAATCATTGCATTGTAGCCCTAAGGCTGAATTATACATTATTACCCATACAAGGCATTTTAGCTGCTAAATAAAAAGTCGTATTTAGCACGCTGCTCCGAATGAAACAGAGCCATGAGAGCCGGCAATAGCGATATTGCTCTCTTCCGGGTTTTCCCCGTAGATCACAGTACTAAATCAGAGGGCAATATCCTGCCATATTCCACTCTTTCTTGTCAGTGCGCATTTATTAAGGTGCATACACGCAGTATTGAGTAGGTGTTAAAGTGTACGCGCTGTAACAATCATTGTTACGTCACTATTACATACCTGCCTGAATAACCTGAAATCAGATGGACCCGAAAACAGACGTGAGTAAAAATCATGCTCGATACCAAAGTTGTATATCATTTGTTAAAAAATGACTCATATAGGTAATAATAATTATATTGACGGGGCTTCTTTTGGGGTACATCATAAATATTGACCGCGCTTAGGCCATATTGCCCTCGTCTTCAACTCGGGGCAATATGATCTTAGATTGGTCAATATTTCTGATATACCCCTCAAGCCCAGTCAATATAATATAAATATTGTTACAATGACATTTTACACAAATATTGCATGCTCTGGTGATCTGAATAAAGAAAGACATGAGGGAAGTTCATGTGTGGAGGTAAGGGAGAAGAATACAGATTAAAAGAAGGAAAATGCAAATAGAATTTCTTTTAAGGGATTAAAGGATTGAACAGATACAGAGAGCAAGAATATAGTAGACATACAACAATAACAAATTCAAACTGGCATTTAATGTTATGAGGTTATGCAAACTACAAACAACTATAAAATAACTCTACAAGCTTTAAATTGGTTACATTTGGTGCTTCATATTTGTTATTTGGGAAATAATTGAAGACCAATTTCAAAGATAATACCTACATGTTTCATGATACATTTATTTGAATTCCAGTGAACCAACAGGCCCAGAAAGCAGCCAATTCTATGGCTCAAATTGCATTATGATCCTTTATTTTGACACAAAAATTGTACTAAAAAGGACAATATTCTATCTGTACTCATATTTGTTGGGAGAGGCAAGCATGGGTTATTAAATGTGTTGATCTGCAATATACATGAATACTAGTAATAGTATTCAAATTTATTTAAGCCTAAGTATCAACTACAAGATCATAGCAGTTATATAGTCCAATAAAGGTAGTGTCATAAAAACTCAAACTAATTCAATATAAAGATAATTGAAGTGTAGAACAAAACCCAGATCAATTATAGAGCAAGAGTACATGACCCAGATCAATTATAGAACATGGCCCGAATCAATTATAAAACAAGACCAAGATCAATTATAAAACAAGAGTACAAGACCCAGATCAATTATAGAACATGGCCCGAATCAATTACAGAACAAAACCCAGATCAATTATAGAACAAGAGTACAAGACCCAGATCAATTATTGAACATTGCCCCAATCAATTACAGAACAAAACCCAGATCAATTATAGAACAAGAGTACAAGACCCAGATCAATTATTGAACAAGACCCAATCAATTATAGAACATGGCCCCAATCAATTATAGAACAAAACCCAGATCAATTATAGAACAAGAGTACAAGACCCAGATCAATTATAAAACAAGACCCAGATCAATTATAGAACAAAACCCAGATCAATTATAGAACAAGACCCAGATCAATTATAGAAAAAAACCCAGATCAATTACAGAACAAGAGTACAAGACCCAGATCAATTATAAAACAAGACCCAGATCAATTATAGAACAAGACCCAGATCAATTATTAAACAATTAGACCCAGATAAATGATAGAACAAGACCCAGATAAATGATAGAACAAGACTCAAATCAATTATGGAACAAGACCAAGTCCCTGATCAACTATAGAAGAAGTCACTAATCAATTATCAAACAAATTTCTTCATTGTATTTATTCATGGTTTAGCATATATATAATTACCAGGAAAATTTTCGAAGTCAGCTGGAGTTCCATCTGAAAAGTTAGTATACACTCCTTCTGTTTCCAGATCGTTTAATCCTAACCATACAAATTCTGTAAGCATATCTGGAGTACAAAACATAAACAAAGAGTTGATTATCTTTTTGTTCACCAGAAAGGTGAAATTCATCACATTTTTTATTAATATTTTGTAACAGTTCACAGGTAGCCAGTTTTGGTGATGATGTTGTTTTTTAAAACTCAAAAAAGGATATCATTTTGGTAACTCAAATGACAATTATTGCAATGTTTTATGAGAAAGGGCAGAGAAATGCATAAATAGTACTTGAAACAAATATAATTTATATTGTAAATTATGAAAATGTTAACAAAATATTTGTGTAAAATACAAGAAGTGGAATGTAACTGAAAACTCTACACTTTCTTCTTAAGGGGACATTTCAGGCAAAACAATTTAAAATTTCAGACTTTCATTTGTTTAAATTGCGAGAAACTGAATGTCAGTTGCAATGGTCAATTTAAATTAGTTGCTGAGCCAAGAAGCGGCAATATCACCTCTATGAACAGCTCAAGCTTCCACAATGCAATATTGTGTTAGCAACCTTGGACCAAAGCTGGATTTCTGATTAATTCAGCAAAATCTGGACTGTCTTGAGGCTGATACAACGTGTAACACATCTATATCATGTAAATGGAATAGAGGGAGGTGACACACCCATTCCTTCCCAATGCAAATGATACCTATGGGCCCATCTGGTGCTGTTAATAAGATTTGACCTTCCCCTTGATGAAATTAATGTGATGCCAATAAATGGACCTGAAACCTGGGATTAGCTGCTAGGAGCTAGTGTTTGGGTCCTGTAAAGTGTGTTGCAAGGTTGTTGTCTGTGACTTTTGGAGTAAAAAGGCACCCTAAGAAAAACATGGCACCTTTTCTTCTTTCCTTTTTTGTGTCAGACTTGTGTCAGACTTTGTTTTAACTCTCCAGTACCAATAGCACTTAAACAAAAATGCTCCCAGGTTCCTAACGCAATGTCATTTCAATTTTATGTTGGAAACACATCCCATTCCTCTTTAAAAAGTTGTGAGAGGTCATCTCCACATATACCTAAACCACCACTCCCCCCCCCCCTCCCCTCTCCCCTTCACTTGGAGACGATGGTCCATATTCTCACCAAATATAAAGGCATCCTCCTCTGCACTGTGTACGGTAGCTAAGTCAGCACCTACTTCGAAACAGAATTCTCTGCCTTCGAACCACGTCCCACCTCTATCTTCAAAGAAGTAACAGTATCCATTTGCAGGGTTATGGACCCAGCCTTCGGCACAACCATCAGCTGATACACATGACATAAAAAGAATTTTTTTAAAGAAAGAAAGAAAAATGTTAGCAAATTTATCTTTAAGCACAAAATTTTAATTTTGAAACGATGATCTACACTATTCATTTTGTGCATAGATCATAGACCAAATAGATTTTAACTGTCACTAGCTTATACATGTAGACTATTATTAATAGAAAGATTAAACGAGCACTTATCGTTTGAAATTTGATCTTTATTTCACGAGTGTCGAGGAAGAGATTACATGAGATCTCGCTTAACGCGGAGGCGCACATACTTCAAAGCAAATGTGACTGCTGAACCCATAGAAAGATGTAGAGAACTTAAATTACTTTTGAAGTCATAGGGTAGGAGCCGAGGGCATGTAATCTCTTCCTCGACACTCTCATGAAATAAAGATCAAACTTCAAACGTTAAGTTCTTGTTTAATCTTTCTATTTTACTTTGTGAGTCTCGTTGAAGGGACTACATGAAATATTGAAGCACAGCAGTAAGACTTGGCTGATGTGCAAAATACCTTTGCAAAACTAGTACCCAGACAGCAGAGGTAAATAAAAGATGTACTTTTCATCTTGTACAGGATTACTGTTCTAAAATCACTGTTGTAAAGGCTCCCTATTCCTTCACTAAAGGTTCGTTGAAGAACTTCCTGAATGTCCGTTTGTTAGCCCTCCCTGCCTGGGTGAGGATATTGGAAATAGGCAGGTCTGCTCTCTTTGCTGCAGAGACCGCTGCCGCACGTGTAGAGTGCAATTTATATAAAGATGTATCAATCCCAGCAGCTGTGAAGGATTCTTTAATCCACCTGGAAATTGTCTGTGATGTAACTCTCTGGTGCAGTTTAGAGAAACTAATGAATAGATAATCTTCTTGTTTCCTTAAATCCCTTGTTCTGCCAATGCAGGTGGTTCAGCGTCAAATTTATCGATTAACGTATCGTTATTTGCCGGATAAAGCACCATTTTTAGTTTCTTTTGGACATATTAGGCTAGGACTCCCGGCAAAAATTTCAATCTAAGGGTGTGGGGGCTAATTTTTTTTTTTTTTTGGCCACCGGAAATTTGAAAATCATGCCGGCCGATATTTTGTGCAAGAAACAAAAATAAATTTTGGTCACAATTTTTTTTGGTCCCGGGGGGGGGGGGGAGAGAGGCCTGCTCGCCCCCCCCCCCTCCCCCCCCCCCTGGATCCGCGCCTATATGGAAGGACAGCCTGAAAACATAATGAATCCGACACCACCTGAAGTTGTCAGAGGCATAAAATGGGGAAAAGAAGTGTAATAAGTTTGATTTAACCTATACTGTTTGAACTAAATTTTGACACTGACTGTGTGAGGAATGGATTAATTTGATGAGCTCTATATGATCAGGAAGAGACCTGTTGCATGGCCCTCTACAATTCTTTACACTTACTGGCAGAAAAAGTAGTTGTAGATTTGCAAAGTGACGTCTTATTATGCATACAACCTAGAGGGTACCAGTTATTAACCCTTTGATGTTTCACATAAACGCAATCACGACTTTCACTCTGTCTGCTCCAAGTAGCTGTAATAGATAGAGAGAGATAATAGTCAGAACAAAAAGAATAACAAAAAGGTTTTAAACATGTGGTTTATACTTGATGAAGACTTAGCAAAAATAATATTTTTATGTTATCAAAAATCATTGCATTGTAGCCCTGCATGAGGCTGGATTATACTGGCTTTTTATTGGTTACATTCGGAGCTACATATTTGTAATTTTGGCAAAATTTGAAGATCAATTTCAAAGTTACTACCTATCATTATACATTTATTTGAATTTCAGTAAACCAACAGGCCCAGAAAGCAGTCAATTCTATGGCTCAAATTGCATTACCGGTATTATCATTAATTTTGACACAAACATTGTACTAAAAAGGACACTATTCCATCTGTACTGATATTTGGGGGGAGAGGCAAGCATGTGTTATTAAATGTGTTGATACAATTTGTTTTAGCCCTAACTATCAACTACAAGATCAAGGCAGTTACATAGCCCAATATGTTTGGTGTCATAAAAATTACTAAAACAAGTTAAATATAAATATAATTGAATTGTAGAACAAGACCCAGATCAATTATTGAACTGTTTATGTTTATATTATTATTTTAATACATTGTGTCAATACTATGTTATATTTGTTCTTTATTTTAAAGATGAAAAAAAAATTGAAATTGAAATTGAAAAAAAAAATGAAATTGAAACAAGACTCAGATCAATTATAGAACAAGACACTGATCAATTATAGAACAAGACTCAGATCAATTATAGAACAAGACCCAGATCAATTATAGAACAAGACTAAGATAAATTATGGATAAGACACCTACCAATTATTTAAAAAATTTCTTCATTCTATTTCTTCTTGGTTTAGCAATAACTACAGGTATACATACTTACTAGGAAAACCTGAGAAGTCAACTGGACTTCCATCTACAGCGTCTAAAACACCTTCTGTTACCTGATCACTATATCCAATCCATGCAAACCTTTTTATCAAACCTGGAATAGAACACACACACACACAAAAAAAAAAAACAAAAAAAAAAATCAAAATTATCTTTTTGTTCATCCGAAAGGTCAAATTTATTACATCAAAATTGCTTGAGCACCTTTTAATTAATATCTTGTTGAATAGAAAGATTAAACAAGAACTACCCATTTGAAGTTTGATCGCTATGTTATGAATAATTCGAGGGAATTAAGAGTCAATATGAGAACCCCGCCCGCCACATGCGCAGATCATTTTTAAGCAATCGTGGCTACTGTTGAAGAATGGTCCTCAATAAAATATAAGCTGACAAGAACTTACTTAAGACGATCTTTTATAAAAAAAGGGAGGGAGAGGTGGGCGTATATTTTTTCCCTCAAATTAATCATAAAATAATGATTAAACTTTGAATGTTAAGTTCTCGTTTATTTTTATAAAATTTACTTCATAATTCCTGTTTCGAGAATATATAATATTTCAAAGATTAGAAGTCACAGTGCAGTAACAGTGTGCACTAATTAAAAAGTTGTTACCGACCTGTGGGCACCGTAAGTTGAGAGTTCGTGTATCACATCTAGACTATAGCATGTAAATGGAATAGGGGGACGTGATACACCCATTCCTTCCCAATGCAAATGATACCTATGGGCCCATCTGGTGCTGTTAATAAGATTTTACCCTCCACTTGATGAAATTAATGTGATGCCAATAAATGGACCTGAAACCTGGGATTAGCTGCTAGGAGCTAGTGTTTGGGTCCTGTAGAGTGTGTTACAAGGTTGCTGTCTGTGACTCTTGGAGTAAAAAGGTACCCTAAGAAAATGATGGCACCCTTTCTTTCCTTTCCTTTTTTGTGTCAGCCCTTTTTTTTTGTTCAGCTCTACAGTACCAGCAGCACTAAGGCGGGCCCCTGGATGCTCATCTGACCTTAATTCAATACCTAAAACCCCATTCCTCTATTAAAGTTGTGAGTGGTCATCTCCTCATATACCTAAACCTACTCCCTCCCCTCTCCCACTCACTTGGAGACGATGGTCCGGATTCTTACCATATACAAAAGCATTCTCCTCTGCACTGTGTATACTAGCTAATTCAGCACCTCTTCCTTGATCTATACAAGATTCTCTGGCTAGGGTCCAATTTAATAGATCTCTTTCCCATAGGTAACAGTATCCAAATGCAGATCCATAGAACCAGGGGAAAAAACAGCCGTACTCTGATACGCATGACATGAAAATAATTTTTTTAAAGAAAGACAAACGTTAACAAATCTATCTTTTAGTTTTAGCAACAAGTTTTATTTCTAAATCTAGATCTATGCTAGACATTGTCTGCATACATGTAGATCATAGACCATATAAACTAGTTGATTTTTGGTCACACCATGAGGGTCCACCATCTTTGTTTAGACATTTGAACGCTTCCGAAGCCTCATGAATTATTCATTTTAATAATAATAATTACATTTATAGGGCGCTTTATACAGGCGTTACTAAGCACACAGGTGGTACTGTCCTACTTTAGTATAATTATTCAACATGTTCAATACCTTAAAAGCAACAAAAATATACCGTAATTGAGTTGAATGGAATTAACTACTTGTGTGCGTCTCCAAAAAGCATACTATAACTGATTAAAAAGGTGGGTTTTGAGAAGGGTTTTGAGTGATTCAATGGATGGGGCATTTTTAATATGGGGTGGGAGTTTGTTCCAGAGGGCGGGGGCAATTGATGAAAAGGTACGGTCACCATAACGGGTTTTTGTTCGGGGCTGTGAATTAATCGCATGGAGGAAGATGAACGGAGGGATCTGGCAGGATAGGAGGATGGAAGGGAGCTAGACTAGGTCAAGAAGATATTTAGGGGCAAGGTTATGTGTTATTTTGTATGAAAGAAGTAGGATTTCAAAATGGACCGGTAGCCAATGAAGTGAGCGAAGAACAGGTGATATATGGTGATATATTTTCTGTTCAATGCTCCTACATTTGTATATGCTCTTCACGCAACAGTAACAAAAAACGCAGATCAGCTTCGAGCATGCGCATTGGGAGAGGTCATCGTATTTTGCCTTCAGATAGAATGAAAAATATTCATCAAATAGCACCAACCATCATGAATATTTTTCTGTGATAATATTGTCCAAAATAGGTCATTTTTATTTCTGGTTTTTCAATTTATCTTTAATTTCTTGATTAGCAAGGAGCAATTGCCCTACATAAAAAAGTTTATAGTAGGTAATAATCTGCGTTGACTTAGTCTAATACTATAGCTTAACTGTTTCACACATGCTCCCAGTAAAGCCATCTTCACAGAAACAAGTAAAGTTGTTAACTCCATCAGCACAAGTCCCTCCATTCATACAAGGAGCAGAAGCACAATCGACATTATGTGAGAAAACTGAGTTCCAAAGACAAAATGAATGGGATAAAAATGATGAGAAAAATTACCTTTTTGGCACATTTATATATTTTGCAGACAACAGGAAAATCAAGTAAAAATTGTGAGATTGTGGCCTTAGTAAGAATTATTTTTCTGAGATTGTGGCCTTAGTAAGAATTATTTTCTGGAAAAAAAATCTGATTGTCTGGCAGACTTGATACGTCCCTGCTAGAAAATAGGGTAAGTAAAGCGAGTGATCTTTCATTTGGGGGTGAAATATACGTTAAACAGACACAGAAGGACACAGAAAGGTCCTAGTCTTGAATACCAACACTAGCCGGCACAGCATTTGGATTGACTTTATAATCATTTTGCCTTCGGCGTAGACTAGAAGGGATGAGATTTAGATGACCTTTAATATACCGGCGTGAAGTTAGTTACTTTTTCCTTATTGGATATTCAAAATGTGAAGTTAGTTACTTATTCGATATTGGATATTCAATGTGAAGTTAGTTACTTATTCGATATTCGACATTCATTGTGAAGTTAGTTACTTTTTCCTTATTGGATATTCAAAACATGAATTTAGTTATTTATTCGATATTCAAAATAAGAATGCCGTTTATTACAGGAGTTATTGGCCTACTATAAGGTCAAGAGGGATGAGGGCAACCCAGAATCAGTCAGCTGGCCGTCAAAAGGTGCGCCATATGAACCAGAGTCCAAGGACAAGTATATTCAATTTTTGGTATATAAAAGGCAATCAAAGACTCATGGCAAGAGCCTGACGGCCTGGGCCGGGCAACCACTGGTCCCTCAAGGTCAAGGACGATGTGGGCAACCCAGAAACAGTCAGCTTGCCCCGGCCCAGGCCGTCAAAAGGTGCGCCATGAACCAATATCCAAGGACAAGTAATATTCAATTTTTTTTGAATATTTTATTTCATCAATCAAAGTCTCATGACAAGAGCCTGACGGCCTGGGCCGGGCAGCCACTGGTCCCTCAAGGTCAAGGAGGATGTGGGCAACCCAGAAACAGTCAGCTTGCCCCGGCCCAGGCCGCCATGAACCAATATCCAAGGACAAGTAATATTCAATTTTTTTTGAATATTTTATTTCATCAATCAAAGTCTCATGACAAGAGCCTGACGGCCTGGGCCGGGCAGCCACTGGTCCCTCAAGGTCAAGGAGGATGTGGGCAACCCAGAAAGAGTCAGCTTGCCCCGGCCCAGGCCGTCAAAAGGTGCGACATGAACCAATATCCAAGGACAAGTAATATTCAATTTTTTTTGAATATTTTATTTCATCAATCAAAGTCTCATGACAAAAGCCTGACGGCCTGGGCCGGGCAGCCACTGGTCCCTCAAGGTCAAGGAGGTTGTGGGCAACCCAGAAACAGTCAGCTTGCCCCGGCCCAGGCCGTCAAAAGGTGCACCATGAACCAATATCCAAGGACAAGTAATATTCAATTTTTGGAATATTTTATTTCATCAATCAAAGTCTCATGACAAGAGCCTGACGGCCTGAGCCGGAAAGCCACTGGTCCCTCAGGGTCAAGGAGGATGTGGGCAACCCAGAAACAGTCAGCTTGCCCCGGCCCAGGCCGTCAAAATGTGCGCCATGAACCAATATCCAAGGACAAGTAATATTCAATTTTTGGAATATTTTATTCATCAATCAAAGTCTCATGACCAGAGCCTGACGGCCTGGGCCGGGCAGCCACTGGTCCCTCAAGGTCAAGGAGGATGTGGGCAACCCAGAAAGAGTCAGCTTGCCCCGGCCCAGGCCGTCAAAAGGTGCGCCATGAACCAATATCCAAGGACAGTTAATATTCATTTTTTTTGGAATATTTTATTTCATCAATCAAAGTCTCATGACAAGAGCCTGACGGCCTGGGCCGGGCAGCCACTGGTCCCTCAGGGTCAAGGAGGATGTGGGCAACCCAGAAACAGTCAGCTTGCCCCGGCCCAGGCCGTCAAAAGGTGCGCCATGAACCAATATCCAAGGACAAGTAATATTCAATTTTTTTTGAATATTTTATTTCATCAATCAAAGTCTCATGACAAAAGCCTGACGGCCTGGGCCGGGCAGCCACTGGTCCCTCAAGGTCAAGAAGGTTGTGGGCAACCCAGAAACAGTCAGCTTGCCCCGGCCCAGGCCGTCAAAAGGTGCACCATGAACCAATATCCAAGGACAAGTAATATTCAATTTTTGGAATATTTTATTTCATCAATCAAAGTCTCATGACAAGAGCCTGACGGCCTGGGCCGGGCAGCCATTGGTCCCTCAGGGTCAAGGAGGATGTGGGCAACCCAGAAACAGTCAGCTTGCCCCGGCCCAGGCCGTCAAAAGGTGCGACATGAACCAATATCCAAGGACAAGTAATATTCAATTTTTTTTGAATATTTTATTTCATCAATCAAAGTCTCATGACAAAAGCCTGACGGCCTGGGCCGGGCAGCCACTGGTCCCTCAAGGTCAAGTCGGTTGTGGGCAACCCAGAAACAGTCAGCTTGCCCCGGCCCAGGCCGTCAAAAGGTGCACCATGAACCAATATCCAAGGACAAGTAATATTCAATTTTTGGAATATTTTATTTCATCAATCAAAGTCTCATGACAAGAGCCTGACGGCCTGGGCCGGGCAGCTACTGGTCCCTCAGGGTCAAGGAGGATGTGGGCAACCCAGAAACAGTAAGCTTGCCCCGGCCCAGGCCGTCAAAAGGTGCGCCATGAACCAATATCCAAGGACAAGTAATATTCAATTTTTGGAATATTTTATTCATCAATCAAAGTCTCATGACCAGAGCCTGACGGCCTGGGCCGGGCAGCCACTGGTCCCTCAAGGTCAAGGAGGATGTGGGCAACCCAGAAACAGTCAGCTTGCCCCGGCCCAGGCCGTCAAAAGGTGCGCCATGAACCAATATCCAAGGACAGTTAATATTCAATTTTTTTGGAATATTTTATTTCATCAATCAAAGTCTCATGACAAGAGCCTGACGGCCTGGGCCGGGCAGCCACTGGTCCCTCAGGGTCAAGGAGGACGTGGACAACCCAGAAACAGTCAGCTTGCCCCGGCCCAGGCCGTCAAAAGGTGCACCATGAACCAATATCCAAGGACAAGTAATATTCATTTTTTGGAATATTTTATTTCATCAATCAAAGTCTCATGACAAGAGCTTGACGGCCTGGGCCGGGCAGCCACTGGTCCCTCAAGGTCAAGGAGGATGTGGACAACCCAGAAACAGTCAGCTTGCCCCGGCCCAGGCCGTCAAAAGGTGCGCCATGAACCAATATCCAAGGACAAGTAATATTCATTTTTTTTGAATATTTTATTTCATCAATCAAAGTCTCATGACAAGAGCCTGACGGCCTGGGCCGGGCAGCCATTGGTCCCTCAGGGTCAAGGAGGATGTGGGCAACCCAGAAACAGTCAGCTTGCCCCGGCCCAGGCCGTCAAAAGGTGCGCCATGAACCAATATCCAAGGACAAGTAATATTCAATTTTTTTTGAATATTTTATTTCATCAATCAAAGTCTCATGACAAAAGCCTGACGGCCTGGGCCGGGCAGCCACTGGTCCCTCAAGGTCAAGTCGGTTGTGGGCAACCCAGAAACAGTCAGCTTGCCCCGGCCCAGGCCGTCAAAAGGTGCACCATGAACCAATATCCAAGGACAAGTAATATTCAATTTTTGGTATATAAAAGGCAATCAAAGACTCATGGCAAGAGCCTGACGGCCTGGGCCGGGCAACCACTGGTCCCTCAAGGTCAAGGACGATGTGGGCAACCCAGAAACAGTCAGCTTGCCCCGGCCCAGGCCGTCAAAAGGTGCGACATGAACCAATATCCAAGGACAAGTAATATTCAATTTTTTTTGAATATTTTATTTCATCAATCAAAGTCTCATGACAAAAGCCTGACGGCCTGGGCCGGGCAGCCACTGGTCCCTCAAGGTCAAGGAGGTTGTGGGCAACCCAGAAACAGTCAGCTTGCCCCGGCCCAGGCCGTCAAAAGGTGCACCATGAACCAATATCCAAGGACAAGTAATATTCAATTTTTGGAATATTTTATTTCATCAATCAAAGTCTCATGACAAGAGCCTGACGGCCTGAGCCGGAAAGCCACTGGTCCCTCAGGGTCAAGGAGGATGTGGGCAACCCAGAAACAGTCAGCTTGCCCCGGCCCAGGCCGTCAAAATGTGCGCCATGAACCAATATCCAAGGACAAGTAATATTCAATTTTTGGAATATTTTATTCATCAATCAAAGTCTCATGACCAGAGCCTGACGGCCTGGGCCGGGCAGCCACTGGTCCCTCAAGGTCAAGGAGGATGTGGGCAACCCAGAAAGAGTCAGCTTGCCCCGGCCCAGGCCGTCAAAAGGTGCGCCATGAACCAATATCCAAGGACAGTTAATATTCATTTTTTTTGGAATATTTTATTTCATCAATCAAAGTCTCATGACAAGAGCCTGACGGCCTGGGCCGGGCAGCCACTGGTCCCTTAGGGTCAAGGAGGATGTGGGCAACCTAGAAACAGTCAGCTTGCCCCGGCCCAGGCCGTCAAAAGGTGCGCCATGAACCAATATCCAAGGACAAGTAATATTCAATTTTTTTTGAATATTTTATTTCATCAATCAAAGTCTCATGACAAAAGCCTGACGGCCTGGGCCGGGCAGCCACTGGTCCCTCAAGGTCAAGAAGGTTGTGGGCAACCCAGAAACAGTCAGCTTGCCCCGGCCCAGGCCGTCAAAAGGTGCACCATGAACCAATATCCAAGGACAAGTAATATTCAATTTTTGGAATATTTTATTTCATCAATCAAAGTCTCATGACAAGAGCCTGACGGCCTGGGCCGGGCAGCCATTGGTCCCTCAGGGTCAAGGAGGATGTGGGCAACCCAGAAACAGTCAGCTTGCCCCGGCCCAGGCCGTCAAAAGGTGCGCCATGAACCAATATCCAAGGACAAGTAATATTCAATTTTTTTTGAATATTTTATTTCATCAATCAAAGTCTCATGACAAAAGCCTGACGGCCTGGGCCGGGCAGCCACTGGTCCCTCAAGGTCAAGTCGGTTGTGGGCAACCCAGAAACAGTCAGCTTGCCCCGGCCCAGGCCGTCAAAAGGTGCACCATGAACCAATATCCAAGGACAAGTAATATTCAATTTTTGGAATATTTTATTTCATCAATCAAAGTCTCATGACAAGAGCCTGACGGCCTGGGCCGGGCAGCCACTGGTCCCTCAGGGTCAAGGAGGATGTGGGCAACCCAGAAACAGTAAGCTTGCCCCGGCCCAGGCCGTCAAAAGGTGCGCCATGAACCAATATCCAAGGACAAGTAATATTCAATTTTTGGAATATTTTATTCATCAATCAAAGTCTCATGACCAGAGCCTGACGGCCTGGACCGGGCAGCCACTGGTCCCTCAAGGTCAAGGAGGATGTGGGCAACCCAGAAACAGTCAGCTTGCCCCGGCCCAGGCCGTCAAAAGGTGCGCCATGAACCAATATCCAAGGACAGTTAATATTCAATTTTTTTGGAATATTTTATTTCATCAATCAAAGTCTCATGACAAGAGCCTGACGGCCTGGGCCGGGCAGCCACTGGTCCCTCAGGGTCAAGGAGGACGTGGACAACCCAGAAACAGTCAGCTTGCCCCGGCCCAGGCCGTCAAAAGGTGCACCATGAACCAATATCCAAGGACAAGTAATATTCATTTTTTGGAATATTTTATTTCATCAATCAAAGTCTCATGACAAGAGCCTGACGGCCTGGGCCGGGCAGCCACTGGTCCCTCAAGGTCAAGGAGGATGTGGGCAACCCAGAAACAGTCAGCTTGCCCCGGCCCAGGCCGTCAAAAGGTGCGCCATGAACCAATATCCAAGGACAAGTAATATTCAATTTTTTTTGAATATTTTATTTCATCAATCAAAGTCTCATGACAAGAGCCTGACGGCCTGGGCCGGGCAGCCACTGGTCCCTCAGGGTCAAGAAGGATGTGGGCAACCCAGAAACAGTAAGCTTGCCCCGGCCCAGGCCGTCAAAAGGTGCGCCATGAACCAATATCCAAGGACAAGTAATATTCAATTTTTTTGGAATATTTTATTTCATCAATCAAAGTCTCATGACAAGAGCCTGACGGCCTGGGCCGGGCAGCCACTGGTCCCTCAGGGTCAAGGAGGATGTGGACAACCCAGAAACAGTCAGCTTGCCCCGGCCCAGGCCGTCAAAAGGTGCACCATGAACCAATATCCAAGGACAAGTAATATTCATTTTTTTGAATATTTTATTTCATCAATCAAAGTCTCATGACAAGAGCCTGACGGCCTGGGCCGGGCAGCCACTGGTCCCTCAGGGTCAAGGAGGATGTGGGCAACCCAGAAACAGTAAGCTTGCCCCGGCCCAGGCCGTCAAAAGGTTCGCCATGAACCAATATCCAAGGACAAGTAATATTCAATTTTTTTTGAATATTTTATTTCATCAATCAAAGTCTCATGACAAGAGCCTGACGGCCTGGGCCGGGCAGCCACTGGTCCCTCAGGGTCAAGGAGGATGTGGGCAACCCAGAAACAGTCAGCTTGCCCCGGCCCAGGCCGTCAAAAGGTGCGCCATGAACCAATATCCAAGGACAAGTAATATTCAATTTTTTTTTGAATATTTTATTTCATCAATCAAAGTCTCATGACAAGAGCCTGACGGCCTGGGCCGGACAGCCACTGGTCCCTCAAGGTCAAGGAGGATGTGGACAACCCAGAAACAGTCAGCTTGCCCCGGCCCAGGCCGTTAAAAGGTGCGCCATGAACCATTATCCAAGGTCAAGTAATATTCAATTTTTTTTGAATATTTTTTTTCATCAATCAAAGTCTCATGACCAGAGCCTGACGGCCTGGGCCGGGCAACCACTGGTCCCTAAAGGTCAAGGAGGATGAGGGCAGCTCAGAAACAGGCAGCCTGCCCCGGCCCAGGCCGTCAAAAGGTGCGCCATGAACCAATATCCAAGGACAAGTAGAATTCGAATGTTGAAATATTACATTTCATCAATCAAAGTCTTATGACAAGAGCCTAACGGTCTGTCAAGGTTTCTCGCTCTTAATAAAAGATCAATCTTGCGCCCCTCTTTTTGTGTGTGCACCCATCCCTTCAGTTCTGTGCCCCGGCCCCTCAGTTTAATATCAATTTTGCAGCCCCTTAGTTTCAGATTAATATTGCAGCCACCAAGTTTCAGATAAATATTGTGCCCCCTAAGTTTCAGATCTGTTATGCGCCCCATAATTTTCAGATCAAATTTGCGCCCCTTGATTGATCTGAAACCTAGGGGCTGCAAAATTGATGTTTAATTAAGGAGGCACCAAATCGATTTCGAACTCGGGGGGGGGGGCTAATTTTGAACTTTTATTTTATCCGCGAAATTGATTTGGAATTGAGGGCGCAAAATACTACTTTTATTGAAAGGCGCAAAATTAATCTTAAACAGAAGATCGCCAAATTGATCTTAAACTTAGGGGGCGAAATTTATATCTTTCATTGGGGATTCAAAATTGATCTCGAACTGAGAGAGGCGCAAACAAAAAAAGATTATTTGAGGGGCGCAAATTGGATCTTAAGATTATGGGGCGCATTATAGATCTGAAACTTAGGGTGCGCAAAATTGATCTGAAACTTAAGGGCTGCAAAATTGTTGTTAAACTGAGGGGCACAAAATTGATTTAGAACATACTGGGTGGGGTGCAAAAAATTGTTTATAAAGGGGCGCAAATTTGATCTTAAACTTAGAGGGCGCAAAGTAGATTTGAAACTTAGATGTTCAACTGATTGGAGGGGGGCACCAAATTTATTTGGAACTGAGGACAGTGTAAATTGTTTTGTTTATTTGTTGTTGTTTTTTATCGATGGGCGCAAAATTGATCTCAAAACTGAGGGAACGTGAAACCAAGCTTAAACTGACCGGGCGCAAAATTGATTGGAAACTAAGGTTGGTTGCTTGCATGGTTGGTTGGTTGGTTACCCGTTTAGGTGGCGCTCTTCAATCTGAAAGATTATTTGCGCCAGTCAATTTCAAATTATCAATAGCTTTGGCGTGGGCTTCGGAAATTAAGCCCACAAAACTGAGGGGCGTAAAATTGATGTTAAACTGAAGGGGCGCAAAATTGATTTGGAACAGAGGGGCGGGGGTGGGGTGACAAATAATATTTTTATAGAGGGGCGCGAAAGTGATCTCACTTGA
>JAVYIG010011060.1:0-63770 GCA_035222895.1 Strongylocentrotus droebachiensis
CAAATTGCTGATGTGAGATGCTTGTAGAATACTTTACAGGAGAGAATGGGCATTTTGCCATTGAAAATGACACACACACACACACACAAAATACACAAGCACATTCAAATTTTCGGGAAATCTTTTTTTCTTTTTGGAGAATTGTATTTCATTGAGGAAAAATTATACTGTCGTATTTACTTCTAAAAATCGTACTAGTTGGAAGCTCTGTAACCAGGCAATGAGGGCATTTGGGCACATCCTTCCTGCTAATCTCCAGTGTTTGACACCCCTAGCTGAGTGAGTAGCTCCCCCACCCATATATTGAATGTATCCTCATCATATATGTTTTTTTAATGGTTTTTAATAGGAAGATGAAGAATATTCTATGTGGGCATAAGATTAGGATAACGATTCAACTATATATATATATCTACAGTTCCTTGATTGAACGCAAATAAAACAATTAGCAAAATATCTGTGCCCTAATTTCAGAGTGAGAGGGGGTGTCACAACACCATGTAAAACATGGAACTCCTTTAATGCATTTAGAAACAAGACAAATCCGATTGCGTCTCCCATATGCCTCCGTGCTAATGCAGTATAGGAAATGGATGGATGGATATTGCAATAACAAGGCTTAAACCAGAGCTGCCGACCCCCAGAACAGAACATCAGTAATCACAAGGCTCAAAATCAGTAATTTTGGGAATAAATCAGTAATTTGCTATGCGGCGCTATGAATCTAAAAAATCGGCATGCCAACACTGTGCGGAAGCATGCGCGGATGATTATCTGAATTTTTTTGTGATTTTACTCACACAAAGTTGCTAAATATTGATTTTCAGGTCATCACAACAATACATCAGTTTTCCATGAGAAAAATTGGCTTTTATTAAAGGCCGTCTGTACTAGTTTGGCTAGGAGGGATTAGACCACCCAGGAAGGTCACTGACAGGTGGCTATCTCATCAACTCAGCTCTCAATTAACATAAGAAAAAGAGGATCATGGAGGACCAATGGTCACAAAAACTGTCATTTGTCACTGATGACAAGTTTTGTGAAATGGGGCCCTGGTGTGCGTTACCCAAAACTGTCTAAGAATAGAGGTGGCGTAATACAGGGGGGGCGTGTCATCAGTGACAAATGACAGTTTTTGTTATAAGCTACTGAAATCCTTGCTTCTGATTGGTTATCAGCAGATTTGTGACTGCTTTTTGTCATTTGTCATTGAAAAAAGGCTTTGTAAAACGGGCCCCTGGTGGAACTTAGCTCACCTTTCTGTGGTCTATGGTGAGAGCTCTAAGCTGTAGCTCCAGTTCATTGCTAACCAGTGCTGCATCCAGGTGAGATGGGACCAACGGTGGACTGTTGGGCCAGTGAGTCTGAAATTAAATAAGGGAAGGCCAAGGGAGTAACAGATATTGAATTGCATTGAATCGAACTTCCAGCAAAGAAAAATACATTAAAATATATATACATACATTTTTTCCTTTTTTTTTTAAAGGAAAAAAGAAAAAGAAGACATGATTAAATCTACTAAGAGTTTAGGATGGAAAAAGGTGCATCCTTAAAAGCCACAGGGGCTTGATGAATGGGCGCACCCTGAGCGCATCATAAAATAATCAACAATAATTTATAAAAAGCTCAGTCAAGTGATATGATGAACTTTGAGGACGGATTGCTTTTCAATCTGTTAAAAGTGCATTCAAACCTGCTGCAGTGGTACCCTTTCCATAGTGGTAACTTAATTTTCCTCACAAGAAGAAGAAGACAAAATCATTTTTCTACAGAACCAGTAGAAAATAGCTAAAGGGTATCTGTTTTATAAGAAATAAATCCCCCCAAATATATACATGTATATATATATATATTCTTCTCATTTGGTTTGGCTTTCCCTAGAACACTATGTTCAGAATATTATACCAGTATACTAGTTTAGTTCATAAATCTTTTTGTTTGCACTACATGGCATGTTTTAAGCAACATTTATTTTCCTTTTTTAAAAATGCCATGGTTGACAATATATATACTTTTTTTTTAAATTTCTTTATTTACTTGATTTAATGTTTGTAATGTGATAATGATTTTCGTTTCATTTTGTGCTTTGTTTGGTTTCTGTATTTGCTGTTTTCATTACTATGATTGTAAGGCAAGGGGAATCGCTGTGTTTTATTGCAGGTTACCGACTTTTCAATACATTCTCCACAATTTTATTATATATTATATCTTAGTATTTCATGAAATCAAATAAATTGAACTGAACTGAACTGGACTGAGAATATAAGTAGAAGCATTTCTTACAATGTTAGATGGTCCACAGACAGATGCTAGTGCATCAGCACTCATGGCTTTCCATACTGATGAATCTTGAAGATCAAAGCAGCACAGCTCAACGTTGTCAGATGGCTGGAATGAGAAAACAACTTGAGGTTTAGGTTTCAGTAACTAAAAAAAAATGATGATTTGAGAGATCTATATGTTCACATCATCCCATTATCACACCTTCTGCATGCTTTCAGTGAAGTTTTGGACTATCACCTTACATTTCTTACCTTGTTTTATATTAATAAAATCATAATATCTTAAGGAGCATTCCTTCATTAAAGGCATCGTTTAACAATGTTAAATCTGAGATGCACGGCCCTACATGTTATCAGTGTCTGTGATATGGTGTAATATTGAAGCCCTAAACAAATTGCGCTTCAAAATAATCATGAAGTGCCTTAAAAAAAGTAAAAATCTTTGAGTGACCGGTTTTACCATACTCCTTTTTCCCCTATGGACTGTAGTGTTATGAAAACAGTTAGGAAAATGCAAAATTTGATTTTGATTTCCAATCATAAATATTTTGATGATCAGACAGGCTTGTAAAAGTCATGGGGTTCCTAACTGACCTGAAGGTTTATAATTATCATTGCAGGATGAGCTAAATCCACGATTTTGTTTCAGAATCTGAGACAAAGTTACCCAAATGTTTTTGCTACCAGAAGGCTACATTATTAAACCCAGTTAACAACAATATTCTTCCAAATATGTGATGGAGTCACAATTGGAGTAAAATCATATATTTTTCATGATGATTAGACACTACCGGTACTTCTTCTATATTTTTTCTATTTCTATCTTATCCTTTTTCACTGCATTTGTATATTTTTGGCTTACTTTTCCACTTGACTGTGTGACACCAACAGTTCTTGATCTACAGATCTAGTTTCAAAACTGCTACTGAAATCAAACCTAACTGTAATCTGGTTTCATCAAGTTGTAAAAAACATACAAACCTTAAGGACAAAGCTCATGATATGCTTTTGGGCAATTGCATGATTAGTGATGTTTGATTTTTAAGAGATATGTTGAGGCACTACTCAAAATATATTACGGATAGCATATCATTACAGGTCCTCTCAGTTTTTTAATAATTGAAATTTCGGTCATTTTGTGTGATGAAACAAATGGGAAAGTTGTCTGCCACTTCATCATTAAGACATAGCTGAACTAGCTAATTTGAAGAGCCCATATCTATAGTGATTTATACAACTTTCAAAAATTCATAATTTTCTCATTTTTTTGTCCAACTTCATTCAAACTTTTACCAGTCTACTTCTCTGATTTTTCTGCTTTTCTTGAGAGTAGTTTGCTTTTAAGATTGAATTTTCTATTAAGATTTTGTATGTTATTTGTGTGTGTAGTCCCAATGTATGTCAATCCATGTACAGTTCCATATTGTCCATGAAGTGGGGTATGCAAATATAACATTATTCCATTATTCTATCTAGACATATAATTTCAATTTCAACCCTTTTGGGCATAAAAGGTGGAAGAAATAGTGATTTTAATTTTTGGAGGGGTCATATGTCCTTCTGCTCAAGGCAGGGTTCTTGCAATGAAAGTAGATAAAACATGGGTACGTCAAGAAAGATGAAAGATTTCAAGTAAAAAAATACCAAGGGTAAATTCTTCCCCACAAGGGTGTAACAACAGATATACTAAACAGTGATGCATACTTCCAAAATTACCAGAAAGACTGTATCCTCCCAACACTTCTGTCTGAGATACTGTAAGGGCAAGGCTATTTTAATAAATG
The DNA here is from genome assembly GCA_035222895.1 of Strongylocentrotus droebachiensis. Taxonomy (NCBI): domain Eukaryota; kingdom Metazoa; phylum Echinodermata; class Echinoidea; order Camarodonta; family Strongylocentrotidae; genus Strongylocentrotus; species Strongylocentrotus droebachiensis. Next base: position 4,067 of record JAVYIG010011060.1, read on the forward strand.
AGAACCATTGGCCGGTAGACAAATGTCTGCCAAGAATTGTACCTACCTGACAATTGGCAAAGAATGCCTTGTGATTGAAGACACAGCCTACTGTCCTGTAAGGGTGCTGTGGCCTGGGTTGTTCTACAGAAGGAGGATCGTTGGGATTCACTTGATGATGAATATACCTTGACAAAGAACAAAGAATAGTGTCCTAAATATTACTGCATGCATGAATTTCAAATGCTGTGTTATTAATTTAGTTGAAGAATCACTAGAAACCAAGAAAGAGAGAAATATTTGATTAGAAAGGAAGTCTGAAAATCTCAAAATAAATATTTCTCAAAAAAATAAGTGAATGAACATTAACATGGTGGTATGAAAAAAGCAAATAGTATGGAAATCTTCAGAAAGGAAAATTATGCTTTAACAATATCCTAAACAAGCTGTGAAGGTATAAGCTTCATACAGCCACAAATTTAGTATACCATGTGTGCGTAGCAGCTGTATCACTGTATAATGATAAGTGTGTTGAAAAAATGAACTGTATTGGTTCTTATGAAAGTTTTACTGGACATGTTGATCAGCTGTTGCTCTTTTATAAAATTTATCGTGCAGGAACAGAGTTAACTTTGATTAAACTTCTGTGCTACCCTCCATATGAAAACAGTCTTTCCCTCATGCTCTTTAATCTTCAACCCTTTGAATAGTTCTAACAATATGCAAATTAGTTTTTGTATAACTGGTCCCTTTAATTTAAAAGAAGCGAGTGTGCATTACATACCTTGACAAGTCAAGCTTTCCCAAAAGGTGACCAGTCCATCTGACCCCAGGGTCATAACCCAAGAATGAGCTTGACCTTTGCCCTTTATGCCTACACAGATGAAGGCATTGAGACCAAAACCAAGAAGCAAGTGTGCATTACATACCTCTGACAAGTCAAGCTTTCCCAAAAGGTGACCAGTCCATCTGACCCCAGGGTCATAACCCAAGAATGAGCTTGACCTTTGCCCTTTGTGCCTACACAGATGAAGGCATTGAGACCAAAACCAAGAAGAAAGTGTGCATTACATACCTCTGACAAGTCAAGCTTTCCCAAAAGGTGACCAGTCCATCTGACCCCAGGGTCATAACCCAAGAATGAGCTTGACCTTTGCCCTTTGTGCCTACACAGATGAAGGCATTGAGACCAAAACCAAGAAGGAAGTTGCATTACATACCTCTGACAAGTCAAGCTTTCCCAAAAGGTGACCAGTCCATCTGACCCCAGGGTCATAACCCAAGAATGAGCTTGACCTTTGCCCTTTGTGCCTACACAGATGAAGGCATTGAGACCAAAACCAAGAAGGAAGTTGCACAGTAATACTGCATGGTCCTCACAGTCCTGAATTCAACAGAAAGGGATATAGAGAAATGAAAGTGTTTTTTTGTTTATGCCCAAGAATTCATTGATCGGGAACATATTTCAGCACTTCCACTTTAATACTAAAAAGGAAAGTATACAATACAAACCAAAGAGTATTTCTATCAAAATGACCTTATTAAATTGATGCAAAACATTACATTGAAATTCACTGAATCTACAGTGTGAGTCAAAAAAAAGGTTACACCTAGAAAATTACTAATTATTTTAAAAAAAACATCTATGAAGAGTAAATTATTATACATCTTATGAAAGAGTGTTTTATCCCAAATCATTTGTGTGGTGTGTGTTCGCGCTTGGATGAACAGGAGACATTGTTTAAGAGAGTGCAAAAATCAACTTGCGCCAAAGTAATGCTTATGTAATGTTTGAATAAAACAATTGGGATTCGGATAGTAATTTGGTCTTTACGGATCCAAATATAATCCCTAACAAAATAAGTCATACCACACATATCAAATATCAAATATCAGAGATTTTTTTTGCGTGTGTGTTTGTGTGTGTGTGACTTAAGTTCTGCAAAAGTCAAATGCAATGCATCTCATTTGATACATTGAATTCATTCTCTCACTTTAATAATTTTGTGCAGTTGATTTTTGCATTCTCACAAACAATGCCCCCTGTTCATCCAAGCGTGAACATACTACATAAATATTATACCAAACGATTCAGGAATATAACACTCTTTTAAAACATGTATGATTCACTTTCGTTCATAGCTGACTTTTAAAATAAATGACAATATTCTGAGTGTAAACTCTTTTTTTGACTCACACTAAAATGACTTCACTGAAATACTACGATATCTGGAACATCTTGGCTTACAAAACTAATAACTGTATGATATGAAATAAGAGTAGAAAGCTAGGTGAAAGAAAATCACACAAAATTATATTGCCAAAGATATTTAATAACACTTTAAAGTAGCCTATCAAAATAATACATGATGTGAAATATGGATTTATCAATGTTTTAACAGATGGAATGCTGCAGCCAACTTCTCCGTTAAATTTGCATTGTTCACTTCAATAGCATACCATTTCACAAAAAAGGACTCAAATTATAACAGCTATACAGTATTCCTTTTCAAAATTTCCTTTCCAAAATTTGCATCATGCAAGTGAACACAATGGAAAGACGGTGTGACTTACCCCTTTGTTTTTAGAGAGGAAGGCGTGGATGCTGCTCCACATCTCTCTCGGTTGGCCACCCCCTACAGCAGACACTCTCTCATAGCCCATGATGCTGACGAAGCGGGCTGCGTGACGAGACGAGTCAAGAAGACGACCTCCGCGCATCGGCTTCACAAAGGCACATACCGGTCTGTTGACTCCGTTCTCGTCCTGATTAGATAGATGTATGATATATGAAATGAAGAACAAAAATGTTTTATATTAAGAGGAAGGCATGAAATCTGACAACGCAGACTGCATGATGAGACAAGTCAAGGGGACAGCCGGACACGTTGGCTTCACCAATGCACATACTGGTCTGTTTACTTCAATTTCGTCCTGACGTGGAGATTTAATCATGAAATGACATATTTTGGAGACAAATAAGTGTGAAAATGTCTATAAATGCAGGACAGGCTAAGAAGAAAAATAATCTGTTTCCCTTATGTAGAAATTAACCTTTACATTGCCACTAAGTTTACAAACATTTACCATCACTCAATTTGTTATTAGTCAGATCATGAGTACCAGTAGTCATATTTTTGTCAGGTTTGGCATAATACATCTTCTTTAAGAACAGACTTCTCAATGCATAATTTTCCTGTATCAAAAGAAACCGTTTTTCTATCTTTAGTCAAATCTTACTACATTAATATAGTCCTTGGGCATGATATGCTGCCTATAGCAAGGATGGGGTGAAGCTGCAAGTTAGATAAGACCAATTCTGCGATAACTGATTGTGGTAACCTCTATCATGAACGTAGCTATTGAATCTCTTTTTCAATATCGAAGCTTCAGCCAACATGTGTGTCAAACATGCCTTAAAATCTTAAAACCATATTCAGAGAAGAAAATCTCCTTGGAGGGAATTATTTGGTAATTTTTTTTAATGAAACCTCACCTGAGCAAATATTTTGACAAGCCTGTTCTGATGAGTTGATCTGATTTGTAGGAACTCCCGCCACCATTGCTTGGCATAGACCAGGAAGAGACGCTCTCGCTCAGCAATCCGGTTCCTTTCCAACGATATCTAAAATAACAAATGTGTTTCAAAATAACTTCTTGTCACCGAAATATGGGGTCAAAATAGAGCTGGGAATTCAATACTCCTACTCTGCTCTACATTACCCTACTAAAATGTAACACATGGAACCATACTTGCAGTTAATCTAGAACCTGGACCCTGTTTCATGAAATTTGCTATCAATATCAAGTTACAATAAGTATTATAAGCTACTGAAATCGTGGTATTTGATTGGCTGAGAGTAACTTTGTCATAGCAACTTAGCATATGTTATTGATAACAAGTTTTATGAAACAGGGCCCAGGTTAGGAATGCAGTGATACTTTGCTATACCTGACCTAGAACAGACTTGGTATCGGATTGCTTCCTTTCCATCCTGAATAACCAAAAATTTGCTTGATTATGTTTACATCCATAATCAGAGCTCAATACCTTGGTGATTTGCTGGAAAAAGTCAGAATAATCTTGATTGCAAAGGGTGACAATGTATCTTGTTGGTATGGTTGGCTAGATATATCTCATATCTTGTCACCATAGATTTGACACAGTATTTCTGCTTGTTTCTAGGCTGAGATAATATTTGAAAGTTTTAAACATTGCATGGTATATATGATCATTATGCAAGAAGCCAATATTAACATTGTTATCCATGTGACCTGTCCTCTGTTTGTATATATTCTTAACATCTTTGACAGCTCATGCATTAAAGGGATAGTTGAGTTCTGTTTTCAGAACGCAAATGCCTTCAAAGTGCGGGTTATTGCTCTTATTCTTTTCTATGACATTTCTAGTGCCCTTTAAGGACCTTAAATTGCTATGAAGCTAATTTTAGACCCCGAAATGTGTCAAATTTAGCCAATACGGCTCTACCAATTCAGCTCTACTTTCAAAAAAATATGGTGACTGTTAATTAATTAATTAATTAATAAATTAACAATACATGGGCCGGCTGGTTGTGCGTACTATAACCAACACAAAAAAGCCAACATCAGCATTGGCTGAAATACAACGTAAAAGGCGCTATTTCGTTTTTTCAACGGCTGGTTCAAATTACGAATATTTGTGGAGGTACACAAATATTAGAAATTGTTATATTTATGGATATTTCAGCCGTCTCTCACCGATTTCGATCAAACAAAGATGATAATGTCATTTAAATTGTATGTTCTTTCAAATTTGACAATCAGTTTTTCATTATCTCACACACAAATTATTTTGAGTAGCGCCCTCTGCAACAGAACTCAACTATACCTTTAATGTCTGGGGGTTTGATGGTTTTATCTACTTAAAAGCACCTTACCTGAGTAGCAACAACTTCTTCAGTCAGGAGTTGGTCCATTTTTGGCAGCAATTCTAACTTGATTTCTAAAATACCGACTGGAACCTTAGACTCAGACCCTGGATAAAAAAGAAATGTAAAAGTTCTGGTAAAAACAAGTCAAGGAAAATAAAAACACAATTATGTTGAGTCTGATGAACAAGTTTAAAACATACATTTTCTTTGAATGCTAGAGTGCATGTAGTCTGAAATACAAGTGATAGGTCTACATTTTCTAATTCAAGTGAATTGTGTACAGGATCTGCAGCTCATTGCCATGAGATACCAAAAACCTGATCCCTGTTCTTATTTACAAATCATGATTATCTAACATAAAAGCCAATAGCAGTTTACAATTCTCTGTATTACAACATTTTATCTGCCACTTATGCCTTAAAACATCAGAATTAAAAGGACAGCTCTCAATCATTGTCTCCTTTCTACGAGAGATGTTGTAATATATGCATTTCATAGAGCGGAAGTAATGGTAGCATATGATACACCTATCACCGTCTACAGGAACATTTCCAGCCAACTGCACTTTTTAACACTTATGAACCTGACAAATGTTGGGTGGGGGATTCCTGTCAACTCACCTACTCCTAATAGCTCAACAGGGATGTTCTGGCTGCCAGCGGTGGTGCTTAGAACTGTTCTCCACTCAAGAAAGTGCGAAGACATGAGAGACGTTTCTCCTGAAGGATCCGTCTTGATGAGTACCAGGTGGATGGGATCAGCGAGTGACAGAAGGGTCCCAGCATCAGCCATTCTTGCAGCATCTCCTGTATAGAGATAACCATAGAATTGTATGACTTGTTGGATACAACTTGTTGGATAGGAAACATAGTTCAATACATTATATCCAATATGTGGGATTACATGTGACATGAGGGTCCCAGCATCAGCCATTCTTGCAGCATATTTATATATCGTCAGAACTAACGCCTACTGGGCATGCGCAGAAGTCGTGACTAAAAGTTAAACCACCTTGCGCAGAACTTAAACAGTTGTTAAGTTAAACACGACTTAGACAGGACTTAAACAGTTGTTTATTTAGACGAGACTTAGACACGACTTCAGAATACGAAATTTAGTTAGACAGGACTTAGACACGACCTCGCGTCTAAGCCCTGTCTAACTAAACAGTTGTTTAACTTTAGACATGGCTAAGTTAGACTCGACTTCAGAATACGGGCCATTATATCTAATATGTGGGAATACAGGTGACAGGAGGGCCCCAGCATCAGCCATTCTTGCAGCATCTCCTGTGTACAGACCACCATAGAATTGTATGATTTGTTAGATAGGAAACATAGTCCAATACATTATATCCAATATGGGGGATTACATGTGACAGAAGGGTCCCAGTATCAACCATTCTTGCAGCATCTCCTGTATATAGAGACAACTATAGAATTGTATGACTTCAATTGGTAGATTGGAAACATAGTCCAATAAATTACATCTACCGGTAGTATGTGGGATTACAGGTGACACGAGGGTCCCAGCATCAGCCATTCTTGCAGTATCTCCTGTATACAGACAACCATAGTATTGTACGACTTGTTGGATAGGAAACATAGTCCAATACATTATATCTAATATGTGGGATTACAGGTGACAGAAGGGTCCCAGCATCAGCCAATTTTGCAGCATCTCCTTTATACAGACAACCATAGTATTGTACGACTTGTTGGATAGGAAACATAGTCAAATACATTCTATCTAATATGTGGGATTACAGGAGACAGAAGGGTCCCAACATCAGCCATTCTTGCAGCATCTCCTTTATACAGATAACCATATAATTGTATGACTTGTTGGATAGGAAACATAGTCAAATACATTCTATCTAATAATTTTAGAAAAAACAGAAAAATTCAACATGCAGTCTATGAAACTAATTGTTCAATAACATTATTTTATATTACTGTATAATTAATAATGGTTTATTGATATTAATAACCTATTTATCTTTGTAAATTCAAACAGATGGTTAATACGTTATTATGATGTTGATCATAATAGAAGGTACAAATTAAGTCTATAAAAATACCACAGGATAAAGATTTTTAAATTTCCTTCAGGTAGTCACAAATCTTAGATTTTTCTTTCTTACCTCCACTCCACCTGTGCATCTCAAGTACAAAACCCTCTCTGAAGTCTGGTTCACAGGCACAAGGGACTGGTCTGGATGTGAACCTCTGTCCTCTGAAGTGTATGTGGATTGTAAAGGTCGATGTGGTTTGACCAGGTAAGGCCTCGGGTTCCTGCAAGTGCTCTAGGAATGCCTTGCCACCGAGGAGATGAAGGTACAGTTGGCGTCTTGTGGGGTCTATGTTTGCTGTAATAAATCAAAGCATTTTTAGGCGATTAAACTTATTATAACCTTTATATAAAAAACATTTAAAATGTCCAAGAATTGTATTGAGTATTAAATGAAACTTGACAGATCGTGTGTTGAACAGAATTATTTGGCTTGAAGAGGAAAACAAAATTAAACACTCAATAAAGCCTCGTTCAGATATGATGCGGCAAAACCGCAGCGTTTTTATTTTTATTTTTTATTTAAATAATATTGACGAAAAGTGTATTACAATTTACATTTCTGTATCTTATAACACAAGGCTCAGTGAATATGCTCAAGACCTTTAATACTTGCAGTTGCCATTCATTTACACCAAGAACAAAACAATATCTGAACAGGCCGTAAGTAAACAATTTCTTAATATGCTCAATCCCAATCAAAGTAGTCCGTCTGAAATATTCTTTTGTAAAGTATTCACAAAGAAAAAATTATGAAAATACATGTACAACAGGAATGTCACATATTGGTGAACTTCAGGAAGTACGAATTTGAAACTAACGTTGTGTTTGAAAAAAATTAAATTGACATCTTCATATGATATCAAATATTTTCCAGACTATAACAATAACTCATTCAAAGAATGACAAATGTTACAAAAGAATGAAAGGATTTACTACCTGTTTAATCTCTTTCAAGAATGACATATTTTTAAAATCATATTTTGAGCTTAACTTGGTGACTAAACACATAATACAGCTTTTAACACTGACATGCTCTTCAAAACCCCCAAGACCAAACTTAAATAGCCTACAAACCTTTCTTGAGAGGTACTGTAGTCACTGGAGCCTCTTTATCTAGAAAGTGAGTAGCTGGCTTGACCCGAGCCCTTGAAGGCTGACCCACGACCTTAGGCCTCACATTGCTCCTTCCTTCTCCAATTTCAAGCCTTTCCATGATCTCCTCCACCAAGCCTCTCTGGCGGACCGCATCCAGGAGCTCCATCTCTCCAAACTCATGTCCTCCTCCCTCTCCGTCGTCTTGTAAAGATTCAGACAGAATGTCTCGGATGCGAGTCTGGACATCCATCTAGATCGAAAAAGAATTTATCATTTAGATCTAATGGGATTTCTAAAAGATGGAAGAAGTAGATGTAGGTCTAGCTAGATCATTATTGATAACATACACCTCTGCGAACTTTGATCACCCTGGCCCTAATTCATAGTTCATACAATTAGTCTAGATCTAGATCTACATGTGTTTGAGCTGAGATAAATGTTAGTTTTATTGAAAGAAATTCCAATACCAGACGGTTATTATGAGTTGACCTCATCACTACCTTACATCACCTCATCAGTTAAACTTTCAACTTCAAACTCAAGTTCAATCAAGTTCATGTTTTTCCAATTTCTAGTTTGCATTTTATCAAAATCTAAGTTAGATCTAGATTCTAACTTAGGTCTACCTGATTAAGCTGGTTATGAATGATCTGTTTCAGCTCTGTGATTTTTTCAGGTGACAGTGCTCCAGCCATGGTTGAAAATCTTGAAATTCTTAATTTCAATCTTTGAAAATAGGAGTTTCTCCCAACAACAGCGAAGAGCCAGGATCTACTTGCTATCGCTTTATCGCGGCCGGAGACCTCAGGTCATGCTAGACGCTCGGGGCCGGGGGAGCTCCGGCGGTACGTGTGTGCAGCATGCAGCGTTCGAGTAGATTTTGGATCGGTGGAGCGAGCGACTGGCGCTGTTTTTTCAAGGTAACGACACTATTGGCCCTCTACGACAAGTTCTCTAAAATCTATATAATTATAATAGATCTATATATTTTAATTTCTTGTTATGTTCATGCCTTCTTCATGCATGCATGTTTCATGCTTTATTTGATGTAAATAGTAAAAGTTTATTTGTATTATTTAGATGTGAATGTAAAATCATATTCTATATAATAATATTAAAATGCAGATTATTGTATGTGTTGATTTTGTTATTGTTTGTAAAAAGCAATGGAGAAAATAAAATATCATTGGAAAAAAAAAAAAAAAAAATATCAGAATATCGCGCTTTTTAGTTGGTTGCCAGTACTTCACAAACTAAGAACACCTTGTTTAATTATTCGAAATGTTTTATCATAATACACAATATTTCAGATTGTTTTTTGTTTGTCTCTGTAGTGGTAAACCCCCCCCCCCCCCCCCCCAAAAAAAAAAAGTAGCCCTTTTTGACGAAAATATTATTTTGTAACCTCTTTTTTAGTAATTCAGAAAGTTCAAAGGATTAGGAGTATTGAGTGGAATGCAAGTAATATTCCTATAAATTGCGGAATACACTGCTCCTGTCTTCTGCACATTTTTCTTTCTTTGATGGGTGTAAGGCAGATGTGTAGTACACTGCATGGAAACACTGGTGCTTACCAATGTCAGTGCACTTTGAAACTTTTAACTTTCTACCCTGCCCCTTATTCTGATGTACTACTCATTCCATGTCTGCAAAATCATAACAAATATGGTATCATTTTAAAGAGGAATAAAGATACTTTCTAATGATACCTAACAGACTATCTATGATTATCCCATGACAAGAGAGATGATCGATCAAACTTGAGTTTCCAAATAAAAATTAGGGTTTATATCGTCTCAGGAGAAATGTTTCTCAAACCAAAATGCAATTCAATTTTGTTGATTTAATGATACAAGCCAGGAAAATTTCTATCACTAGACACTCAATATGTTTGCCTTTTCTTTTTAACACCCTTGCCAAGCATTATACCTTATATTTGTACAAAATTATAACTACTTTGTTTTGAATTTCTTTCTAAACTTCTTCATTTAAAGTAGAATTCCATGTATTACAACTACATGTACAGTATTACCTATACAGACTAGAGTTGAGCCAAACACAGTTCTCTTCTTATATGTATAAAGTATAAGTAATAAATTTACACTGTAGGCTATCAAGTTTTACTGAAATATATAAATATAGGAATATATGAATAAAGAAGTACAGAAATATAGAGATATAGAAGAGATGTAGAAATAGAGAAACACAAAGAGATGTAGAAATAGAGAAATGGAAAATAGAGAAATATATAAGTAATATAGAAAGAGAATCATTATAAGGGCTGGATCATGACAAAATACTCTATAGTCTTGGCTTTTTGTTTTTGAAAAAGTTATCAAAATCCCAAATGGCCATAAGTCCAGACCGGTTGAAAATTAGGACGAGATTTAAAAAAAAAAAAAAATCCACATACATACATCTACACGACTATCATTTCTAAGAAATAATCATCACAGCCCACATTCATACATACAACACACATATCACCACTTCTCTTTCTCCAAAACTGGCATCTAATATTTTCAGTATTCACATCCAACAATTAAAACAAAAAGAGAGAAAAATAACACTCTGGAGTCGGATAATAAATTATTTCCACGTTTCTAATCATTTTCAAAATCTTGACATCACTAATTCCACATAAATTAGATTCATCATGGAACTCAAAAGAAATAGTATATAAACTTCTTGTCAATAATAAACATACAGTAATATGTGAATACCACAATAATCAGCTGTTATCTGCGTTTTATCAAACATGTTGCCTTAAAAAATAAAACTGTTATAGGAAGGAATAGAACTATATAAAGCCAATATAATCACTGAAAATAATGACCATACCTGGATTGTATGTCTATAATTTTTGTTTTCATTAAATGAGTTTTGTGTAGTACATATATTCATAAAAAGAGACTTTAGTACTTGATGTATATCATATGTTTGCAACAAAATGATGATATTTCCCACTATGCAGATCTGGAATGTAAGCATAGGTAATATACTGCTGTTATCAGGAACCATTATTCATTTTCATAAATCTTGATTAGCAGAAATAAACTCTATGCCCGCTTACTTAATTTTAGAGTACTGGACAAGTGGTGATTTCATTTACATTGGTTTACTTGTATTTTAAATACAATTTTCAGAAGAAAGAAAGCCCACTCCTTGGAATACAAATCACAACAAGAGGATGAAGGAGTAATACAAAAGCATCCCCTCATCCATCTTTCATTAAATAAATAAAATCTTAATTTCAGAATAAAGTAATCTTGAGTGCATAATTGCGAGATGTTATACCAACTCACAATGTGTTAATAGGAATACGGTTGTCATTACAATCGCATCAACCCACTAATTGATATGTGTTAACAATTATAAATTTGACTAAATTGCCAGAAACATCCCCTCAAACATTAATCAGAGAGAGATTAAAGTACCTAAACAAAGAATTGTGGTATTTGTTTGGGGATAAAATACACAAGAATCCTCCTCCCATTCATCCTACAATGAAAAACTATTCCAAACGCAGGGTCATGCAGTGTAAATGCCAAAGCGGCGGATACATCATATGAAAGAGAAGGGAACGAGTGTGTACAAGCAAGACGGGTCTAATAACGGTAATGATCAGGTTTGAATGGTCCCTCTGTGCTCAGTCCAAGGTATGTGGATTGTTCAGTGGTGAGGTGGGTCAGTTTGACATCCAGATGATCCAGATGAAGACGAGCTACCTCCTCGTCGAGCTGAGAGGCAAAAATCAAGTTAAAAAAAAAGAGAGAGATGGTTACCATGCATGAACTCTTAAATCCCATTCAGACACTCGATAGCCATTCACTTTTTAAAATGTGGCAAACTTTGTGCATTAATGTCCGGCACAAGGCAATATTTTACAAAAATAAGATACAGAAGTTCCGGTAAGAAGCATATTTAATCTTTCTCATTCAGTTATGTAGGAGCAGGGGGGCACTTGATTTCATATACCACTTGTACAAAAATTATAGTATCAGAACTACGTACATTCAGAAAAATAGCTAGTTAAGCAATGGACTGCCCTGATGACAAGCCAAAGGTGCTTTAATAGTTGTATGCCTTTATCTACGTGATGTAATTGTGTATAACCGAGGAACGGACACAGATAATTGCACCAAGCATTTAATACGCAGATAATTGCACCAAGAATTAAGACACAGAAATTCAAAGAACGTTTGTGTAATGGCCACTAACTCATGCATGTAATCATTGTTTTCTTTTGTTGGCCATTAGAGTCTAGTTTGTCTGTAGTTCCCCTCATTATTACCCCACCCTTAAGAAAAAACACCGTGACTGCCCATATGAGAATACTTACCGCCTTGGGGAGCATAACAACGCCAACCTTGTACTGGTCTGCCTTGGTCCAGAGCTCAAGCTGGGCCAGGACCTGGTTGGTGAATGAGTTTGACATGACAAAGCTGGGGTGACCCATGGCGCAGCCAAGGTTGACCAGACGGCCCTCGGCCAGGACAATGATGTGCCTCCCACTGGGCATAGTGTAACGGTCGACCTAAGGTGAGAAAAATCAGGTGTAATCACATCGGTATCCATAATAAATAGTTAAATTTAAACCAAGATTTAAGGTTTTGAACAACAACATTTTTATAAAGAATGTCATATTCCTACTTTATTTGTCCTAGGCCTGTATGACCATCTGTTCTAATTTGAGGGGGAGGTTTGGGGGATAGTTTGGTATTGGTTATGTAAATAAACACTTTGCATACAAATTTCATCAATATAATGTGGCAATGAAATTTGTGTAACATTTTAGATACTCAAGGTATGATGTACCATATGCATGTCATGACAAAATCATTAATCATACCAGCAATATCTAGATATGTCTGAAGTAATTTCATTACAATCATACTCAGTTATTCACACTGTCGATGAATATTTCTCCTTTCAAATTTCACACAATTTCAATTTCATTTTTTTTCCTTTTTCGAGGGGGGGGGGAATATTTTGGTATTGGTTATGTAAGGTACACAATGTACCAAGAACCGGATGCATGTCGTGACAGAATTATTAATTATACCAGCAATATCTAGGTATTGAAAATTTCTACTTTCAAATTTCACAAAAGTTCAATTTTTCACTTCAAAGAACTTACTTATGTCTTACAGGGTAGATGAATCATCCAACAAAATTGTGGTTACCCAGAGCAGGCATTAAGTACCAAACACCCTCCCTGGAACCTTTACTACTCAGGTCAAAGGTCAAAGGTTAAAGGTCATTCAACTAACCTGTGGTTTGATGGTGTCCTTCTTGGCATTGGCATTCAGCCAATCCAAATCAATCTCACAATCGAAATGGCCGATGTTGCAGACAATGGAGTCATTCTTCATCTCTTTGAAGTGACGCGCCTCGATGATTCCACTGCAGCCGCTGGCGGTAACAAAGATGTGTGCCTTCTTGCAGGCTTCATCCATGGTTGTCACTTCATAACCTGACAAAGAGGGCGTTAAGTAATGGTGGATGTTAAGAGTAGCATTGGTAAAGCATTCAAAGTTCATAATAATGATAATACATGTATTTGTAAAACAAGAAACTTCAAAGCATCACTCTTTTGCAATGTTTGCAAAATGTTTTGCTACGTAATATAGCTCATAACAAATCTTGACTATTTGTGTCCAGACATTTTCTAGTTTTTCAGTACTGGCCTCTTGTACAAGCACTCGTATCCATCAAGTGTTGGTGCTCAGAACTTACTACAGCTGGCTACCAGCATTTCAATGAACCTGGGGTTTGCTTGCAAGAATGCTGCAAATCATGAAAGGATATAATGGCAGGTGCTCTGTTGATCACATCCACATTCAATTAGTGACACTAACTCCTAATTCCTGACTTCAACCCCGGAATAACCTTAATCCTACAACCTAACTGATAATCCAATCACTACCAAAGCCCCAATGAATAGAGTGGTGAAGTGTGACGTCATCAAAAATCTATTTTGGGAATTTCTCAATTTTTTCTTCATATTCCGAAAGAACATCAAAAATAATGTCCAAATGTCGAAAACCAATTGAATATGTTAAGTATTGGCTGAGATATGACCATCTGAATGAATATATGTCCTATGGGGACTCAGTGTTATATGCTCTGGCTCCTAACCATTAGGAGCCAGAGCATTATAACACTGAGTTCCTATGGGGAGTATACTTATTCAGATGGTCATATCTCAGCCAATACTTAACATATTCAATTGGTTTTCGACATTTGGACATTATTTTTGATGTTCATTCGGAAAATGAAGAAAAAATTGAGAAATTCTAAAAATAGATTTTTATGACGTCACAGCTTCGGTACTCTATAGCCCTATACATTTGACAAAATAAAACCTAAAGAACAAGTCAGATCACCCATTAGAACAAAATGGTATTCTAATTCATAATAAAACAGTACTTTTATTCAATATACCTACACCTGACTACTTGAACAAATCTGAAATAGGTCCTCGATATGAACAGGGTATCTCTGATGGGAAAAAAATAAACTTAAAAGGATATTCTGGGTTTTTTCTTCAAAACCAGCAATGTAAACAGGGTGACTCTGAGACAAATGCAATGGATAATGCATGATCTCTTGCTTGCTTTCCTGCTCTGTGCAGGATTCAGTTTAGCAGATGTGAACACACCCAGCCAGGCTGAACAAGAAAATGCTCAGACTGCGAATGTGACCTGCATTTCATCTCAAGGAAGATCAAGTTTTCAATCTAACACTTTCATCATTGGATTTCAAGTGAACAGCTTCTTAGAATTTTTTCCAATATCACAATATGATTCATAATAGACCACTTTATTCTTCACAACTAAACAGTTTACCCAGTTCCTGCATTTAACAGGCCTTGTTTAAAGCTCTGCATTTTCCACTAATGGCCCCATATTGAATTATTATCTTACATTTCTCTCAACCAAAGAGTACGAGTGTGCTGTGTGTGAGACTTGTTCACCCATTAAAGGCATTTCCATCAAGTCTGGTGTCAGTACATGGAAACTGACGACCATCTCCCTTTAATAACAGATGAAGTTCTTGCTGAAGCTCAGTACAAGAAGTATATGAAATGTCTGCCTAGGGATTTTTTTCAAGAAATAACCAGCTGGTTGAAGAGATTTAGACACTTGGTCATTTAGAGCCCGTCTGTACTAGTTTGGCCAGAGGGGATTAGACCTCCCTGCAAGGTCACTGACAGGTGGTTATCTCATCAAATCAGCTCTCAATTAACATAAGAAAAAGGGGTTCATGGGGGACCAACAGGCACCGATTAGGCATTGTTTGCTATATAGAGGGCGCAAGTAGCTATAAGTAGTACAGTGGGGCTTTAAGGTACTTGGAACTAGAGAGCTCACCTTCCATGGAGGCCTGAAGAGCATTGATTGGATCCACCTCTGTGATAATCACACGAGCACCGAAAGCCCTCAAGGACTGGGCACTACCTTTGCCCACATCACCATAACCAGCAACGACACAGGTCTTTCCAGCCAACATGACATCTGTCGCCCTCTTGATACCATCGACGAGTGACTCACGGCAGCCGTACAGGTTGTCAAATTTGCTCTGTAATGTATAAAACATGTATAATATAATGTGTTACTGATCATCAGTTTAATTCTGAATTTCATCTTCACATAGATTTCATGAACTTTTCAAAGTGCCACAATACTCCAGTTCACGGTTAGCACATTACTGCAATGACCCCGAATATCCACAGATCTTCAAAACAGGAAGAGGTCCCACTTTGTACATTTTTAAATAATCACTCCTACAGCGATGGAGGTGCTGGATAAATAGCCTTTGTTTCCCCTTTTCAAAGAATACTTCCACCTGTGTATTATGGAGTGCACTGAATGTGCATGAATGAATACTGTTACACAACTTTCATGAGCACCATATCCAGTATTTCGTCTCCGTGTATTTCAAAATTTGTTCTGCAATGACCTTTTTCTGCTCATGCTCAGACTGCAACTGGCTTATTACAGTCAAACCTGTCTATAGCGACCACCCAAGGGAAACATAAAAGTGGCCTTTGTAGACAGGTTCCTTTAGTACATGATTCAATGAGAAACCAGTTCCAAGGGAAACAACAAATGTGGCCTTTGTAGACAGGTGGTCACTAAAGCAGGTTTGACTTTATTTCTTAACATGAAGTCTATTCAATGTCACTCATATATTATTTAAAATTTGAAATGGGCTGCATTAATTGAGAGGATTGTGTTTATTGCCTCACCTTAGTTACTGAATCATTGACATTGATTGCTGGTATTTTAAGCTCTCCCTTCTCCATCATCTTGTAGAGGTTGTGGACTCCAGTGGTAGTCTCCTCAGATAACCCCTTGATGCCTGTAAATGCAATAGTTTGATCATAATGAATATCATATACTCAAGACAGCTGGATTTTCAGTCTACTAATCATGAAAAGGAGTGTCAACAAAATGAAAAAATTAATAGATTTCATCATCGACTGAACACCAAACAAACCTAAGTTCCATATGGAGAAACTTGATCACATAAATGAATAATGGTTTACCAATTCTTTTGTCAACAATGAAGCTGGAATCCAGGTGTTTTCTTCTCACATAACAATGAAGAAAAAAATTGTTTCTTCATCACCACCTGTACAAAAAAAATAAAGCTACTCCCCAAAACTTACTTCAGAAACCAAATTCTCTTTTACATACTTAATGGCAAAACAGACATCTTTTCTGTGGTACAAGTTTCTAAAGGGTGCTAATACAGGAAACACATTTTTACATTTTTTTGACAGAGTTGTGCTGTAATCTGTGAGGTAATCTGGGAGGACTTTGGGTGTATGAGATTTTAAAATTTGCAAATAAATCTGTCTAAACAAAGCTGTATTTGTTCTGACCTGGAAGGTACTGTGGGTATTTGGTGTGGACTAGGTTGGTGAGATCACCGCCATCATCAAGGATCAGGTTGAGTGGCTGACCATCAGGGAAGACAATGGTCTGCTCAACGCACCAGATGTATTCCTCATCGGTCTCTCCCTTCCAGGCATACACTGGCACCCCCGTCACGGCAATGGCAGCGGCCGCGTGGTCCTGGGTGGAGAAGATGTTGCAGCTGGACCATGTGACCTGTTCGTTATTAAATAGGGAGGAAAGGGAGAGAAATTATGAAAAAAGGAATGATTCCAGGAGACAATTTGTGCCTTCAAGTATAATAGTAGATTTATCAGACCAAATTTTCAGTAAAAATTTAGAAAGTGTTACACTTTTCATTGATAGCTTGCCAAATTTCAGTAGTCTATCATTTGCCTTGATTCTAAAGCCTGTTTGAAGGTCATTTTATCTTGCAACTGTGTTAACGTTGAGCTTTAGGAAAAATTTCCTTTATTTTGTCATTATTTTCCATCATTTTGAAACATTCATTAACAGCACTTCATAAATACCATGTACTACTACTAACTATTATCTGTAATATAATAACAGAATTTGTGATGGAAAAGTTGTCAATGTGTACATCTTCCTAGTTCCTACACATAAATCTTTGTGAATAACCTTCCAATGGCATAGAATCAGAAGTCTTAAAAGCAAATATGTTAAAAAGCACACACCCACTTGGATTATATAACTGATAAGACAATTGTCCAGATGATAGCTTAAAGGCCATACAAGGATCATCTTAATTTCACAAAGGAGAAATTTAGGCAATTGCAATTAGTCATACAATCCCGCAGAAATTTAAAAAAAATATATATTCAAGAGATGAACAAAGCAAACAAGTTGTTTTCTTGTTTTTCCAAATCAGTTTAAGCATTATCAAACAGTTGGGAGTTGCTCTGAAATGCTCTCTGTACAGACTCCTTTAAAGATCAAACAAGAATTGCATGATAAGCAAAGTCTGTTTCTTCACAACTCAAACAAAGAGGTAGAATGATCTATAAAACAAATATTCCAGTGAAACTTGGGATAGGAGTGAATACAAAGTTTGCTGAAGGGCTCTGCGTAAAGGTCGTTGCATAGTAAACAAAAAATGCCAGGTCAGCAGTTTTTCTTGTGTTGCAATACTTAGTTTGGGGGCTTAATTCTTTTATGACAGAAAACTTTGCTTCATCAAAAGCCTTATTCATCTTAATTTTATCAAATTTAAAAACAGAAATAATCCACTAGAATCCAGAATGACACAAAAATAAAGTGAAAACTAAATATACCATTTGAAATTTAATTTGAGAAAATTATGCTAATTCTCGGTATTTTTCGACCTATTACATTCACGCCCAAGTTGCTTCTGGTCTATTTCAGGCGGCTGCACTAAGCATTTTTTTTTAATGGCTGCACTAAGCATGCCAGAGTCGATTGTGTGTGCGTGTGTAATTTATTTCCAACAGTAATCACAGTGATTTACCACACAATTATAGAAAATGAATTAAACTATTGTTAAACTAATTGACAAAATAAAATACTTGGATGTTTGATTTGATTTATTTATTTCTGTTTGATTTTCTTTTTCTTTTGCATTTTTACAAATATATAACAAACAAACCATTGCAAATTTGGCACATTTCATAAGAATATAATGTCGAATAAAGTAAGGCTGGCTGTAACTAATCAAAAACGAATCAAACAGGAGGGTTGACAAAATAAGCAAAGCTACCCTCAATGGATACATAATAATACCAATACTTGGATGTGTGATGGGCAATTGTTTTTACAAATAAAAGAGAGAAGATCATAAAAGAAAAAAAGGTATGTTAAACTTTGATTTGCAAAAAGAACAAGATTTGTTATCAATCTTACCTCGGCTCCAAGCTCTGTGAGAGTTTCAATAAGGACAGCAGTCTGAATGGTCATGTGAAGACAGCCAGCAATGCGGGCCCCTTTGAGTGGCTTACTTGGTCCATGCTTCTTCCTCATCTGCATCAAACCTGGCATCTCGTTCTCAGCAAGTTCCATCTCCTTGCGGCCAAATTCGGCCAGGCTGATGTCAGCTGAAGAGAAAACATTGCAAATCAAATAATGAATGATCATGCTATAATCCTGTCTGGTCGTACAAGGCAAGTAATGCACCAAGCTATACTACCTCTGTTTTAATTAATTTGGTACAGTAACAAAAGATAATTTTTTTTATATAGGCCTACATTTTTTCCTTTGGCTTCTTGTGTCAAATAAATATGATAAAGATTTAGTTTTCAAACTCATCCGACTAGATCATATTCTTATGCACACTTATTTTGAATTATTTTCCTTTTGGGGTTTTCTAACATTTAATTTCAAAACAATTTTAAGATTCTTTCTCAGCTTTTCTTATAGGCCTATGATAAATTATGAAGTATCATATCAGCAGGAAAATAAAGGAAAATAAGAACCGATTTAGAGTGTTTATCACTGGCCATTCAAGATGTGCAATGGTCACTTGGAATTAGTGTGTGAATGAGAGCTAAGGCTGTTTTTAAGCATAGAAAAAACAAGAAAATTGCCCAATTTTTTAATTTTTTAAATAACGAATAAATGAACAAAAAGAAAAGTCCTAAATATACCATTCTGATTGGTTGAAAGTCAAGTTGCAATTTAAAAAAAGATAAAAGAGAGAAAGAGAGAGAAAGAAAGAAAGAAAATTAAAAAAATGATACACAATTTTAGTGCAAGTCCTAAGTAATTACCAATTATAAAATTCTGATTGGTTGAAAGTCAGATTGCATTACACGACATCATAATTCATATTAACCGAGTGTAACTTAGCGGCCGAGAAGTGAAGGTCACAGGTAGCTAGCCGCGTAGGCTGCCGCCGCCCAAGTATGTACACACTTGTGAACTAGCACCGTCGTACTTACAGTGTAGAAAAAGGGATTGCTTTTTCCTGAAAAAACGCCTGATAGACCCTCTATTTGATCATTTTAGTACCTTTGTTAGTTATTGTAGAGCATTTTTAGGACGTTCTGGAAGTTTTTACTAAGACAAGTAATCTATCCAGAATCTGTAGATCGTACAACTAACCAAAAATACTTTAAAACTTGTGAAAATTGATTGTATAACTCAAGCTCCTGATTTTAGAAATACTACAGATTGGTTCCTTCAGAAAAACATTACTTACTGCAGCTGCATTTAATATCTGAAAAGTTTGTACTATTAAAAATAAAGAGTAAACATATAGTTGAAAACACAAGATGGCGCTATTAACAGTATACCAAAAATTCGGAGAGAGAGCCGAGCCTGGGAGATTTAAAGTTCCGAAAATCACTTGAGTTTTATTTCAGATAATTACATGCAACGCAAAGTCAAAATGTTACTGGCTGATTAATTAGAATACTGGTATACATACCGACTTTGTATGTGGGCTTAGCCTTAGACATGACGAGTTAGGTGACGCTAAAATTCAGAAGAGGATTAGCACGTGGAATGCTGGCGTGTCCGCTCTCGATGAAGGCAAACTGCGAAAGAGGACGACTGCAGAAATACATCGGCATTTTCATCTTTCTGATTTGCATAGGCCACGCCCATATGCACACACCTCCAAAATCACAGCTGATTTATGTAAAGTATTGCAGCGTTATATTCCACAATATTTAATAACATATATTCGCCAAAATACATATAAATTGAAAAATACATGTAAAAACGTAAAATATACGTATACCTATTCAACAAAAGCTTTAAAATGAAGCAAAACATGATCGTAAAAAGATCAGGCCATCATCAATATAGTTAACGGTAATTTGATTGGTCGGAGTGTGTTATATGCACACAAATCCTCCATTCAGCGTGCATGTTTCATTGAGGTGGTAAGAATCACATGATAACATCGAAAGGCAAACGAGGTGGTGCTAAATATCAAACCTAACAAACGTTGTGCTATGATCGATGCTGCTGAGTTCAACCATCAGTTCAACCGAACTTTTGCAATGAAAATAAATGTTTAAATGTTTTGTTTTTTTTTATAAAAGAGTTTTTCTTCTGCGTTCGCTGACATCCAATGTGTATCTTAAAGGCCCACTACATTACTTGTAGCTACTTGCGCCCTCTATATAACAAACCATGCCTAATCGGTGACCATTGGTCCCCCATGATCCTCTTTTTCTTATGTTAACTGAGAGCTGAGTTGATGAGATAACCACCTGTCCAGTGACCTTGCAGGGCAGTCTAATCCCTCCTGTAAACTATGGCAGATACGCTTTAACGCATATCTCATAAGCCTCTGCCATAATCTACTTCACTCCCGCCGCGGCACTGTCCTATTTGGCAAGACATTGATCTACATTTGCCACACTCAACCCAGGTGATGTAATTGGGTACCTGGTAGGAATTAATTCCTTGAAATGCTAGAGCGCCGCAATGGCAGCACTGCTAAAGCCGGGGTAATAATCTCCAAGTTTGGAGTAATCCATTTGCAGGGGCAGTGTCGGGAGGCGTTTTTTAATTTTACACGCTAGCGAGTGGAATTTCTCGACTCCTGCTCTCATATTTAATAGCAAATTGCAAAAATAAATACCAATATTTTTGTAATATCTGTAACTGCTTGGAAAGTTTTGCTGTGTTCAATATGTGTATGAATAAAAGTGTCAACCATGCCTTTTCCACAGGACTTCCCTCTCCTTATCTCTCTCTCTCTCTATCTCTCTCTGACTCTTTCACTCTTTCTCTCTCTCTCCCTCATTACCCTTTAATCTCTCTCGATCTCTATCTCCCTACTCTTTTTCTGTCCTTCTCTCGGCTAAGTCTCTCATGCATCTCTGCCCTCCCATCGTCTCTCTCTCTCTCTCTCCCCCTCTATCCGACCTCCTCACATCTCTCCCTCCCGGTTACTCTCTCTCTCTAAAAGAAATATTTTAAAAAAATATTTTAAAAAAAATGAATTTTCACTCTATTTTCACTTTCTTTGGAGTGACGTCCGTGATCACTTGTTTAGGAGTGAATATCGATTGACTTTAGAGTGCTCTCTATAAGAATAAAAAAGTGAATGTTCACTCTATTTAACTACACTTTGCACTCTCCAGAGGAGTGACGTCCGTGATCACTCGATATTTTTAGAGAGTATCTTCCTCCCCGCCCCCCCCCCCCCTCGCCCCCCGCCCCCCTCTCTGAGGTCTCTCTCTCTCTCTCTCTCTCTCTCCCTCTCTCTTTCTCTTTCTCTCGATCTTCCTTGCCTTTTTCCCGTTTTTTCTCTCCAAATTACAGTAGTACGTTTTTTCTTCATAAATTTGTTTCTTTCTTTTTTCTAAAGCATTAGACAAATCTGAAGTTATTGTTTTTTGTTTATCGAGATCGATACATATCGGATGGGGAATCTCCAATTGGCATTTATGTGTGGTGGCACACGTATAGGCTATCCTCTCACCCCAAGCACTTGGAATGAGCTGATTTCTATGAAAGCAGAAAAATAACAGAAACAGAATGGCAAAAGTTCGAAATGAATCGGACCAATATTGATAAAGACTCCTTATGAATGTTTGAAATATGACATCAATAAATCTATGCGAAACTCAAATTGGTACTCTCTCTCTCTCTAAAAAAAAGAGTGAACCCTACTCCGTATTTCCACTTTCTTGGGAGTGACGTCCGGGACTCGTTTAGGAGTGAATATCGAGTGACCAAAAATTTCACTCCCAAAAGAGTGAAAAAAAGACTGACATACGAAAAGAGAAAATTTTCACTCTATTTTCACTTTCTCGGGAGTGACGTCAGGGATCACTTGTTTAGGAGTGAATATCGAGTGAACACAAATTCCACTCACAAAAGAGTGAAAAAAGACTGACATCGAAATTAAGAGTGAATTATTCACTCTTTCTTTTTATGGTACAAGTCCACTCCAAAAATAATTTACTTTCAATAGAAGCAGAAAAATCAGACAAACCAATCAAAAAAAGTTTGAGCAAAATCGGATAACTAATAAGAAAGTTACAAAAAAATTAAAAAGTAGGTAAAACTATAGAACAACGGAAATCACTAGAAATTGCTAATTTGGTTATCAGTTTGTGACGTCATGTCCTCACTATTTATCAATTGATATAGTTTAATCCCATTAATTTCTCTTTTTATCCCCCAAAACTTGATTTCCCAATGCCTTTGCCCAGGTTATATGATTTGAATCATATTGCGTGCATGACATTGCAACAACAACAAAAAACAAAAAAAACAAAAAAACTTGGAACTTTGAAGAATTATTGTATATTTATTATTGCTGGCTGACGGCTGGCTGAGTCTTTGCGATTTTGTTGGGACCAAAAACAACAAAAAAGGGTCCTCTGACCCTCCCCCCCCCCTCCCCCCCCCCCCCCCCCCCCCCCCCCCCCCACTTATTCAGCGGCTGGCTGAGTCGTTGCGAAATTTTCGGCCCGATTTAAAAATGTTAAAACCTCCCCCTTGAAAAAATCTTGCGTACTCGCCTGGCCCATACGTATAGTGATCAGGTGATTACAATTTTCAAAAATTCATAACCTTTCTTCAGATTTAATTGAAACTTTCATCGGTTAGCTAGCTTCTCTGATTGTTTATGCTTTCTTTTTAAGTAGTTGTCTATTGCGGCATGGCACGCATTGCATCTGATGACCAGATTTATGATATCTTTACAAAAAGGGCTACAGCTAGGGCTTTGGACAGAACCTGGAGAATTATCGAGATATTATTTTAAAATTTAGCGCTTTTAGCACAAATCAAATATTGGCATTGTATACGTATATATGGCACATGCACGTAATATTCTCTACATATTATTTAGAATAGAAAAAAAAACGCACGTAACATATCGATATCACAATTAAGTTATCGATAATCATCTTGCAGTGGATCGCCCTAGTAGTGTAGTAGCCACAGCTAGTTTCTGAACAGACTTCGGCTATTTCGTGTCAAAAATTATAAAAAGATGAATGACGCAACGTTCAATATCGATGGTGGTTATCTTGAAGGGCTTGTGAGAGGATTTAAAGGCGGGATCCTCAGACAACCAGACTACCTGAATCTTGTGCAGTGTGAAATCTTGGAAGGTATGACTAGATAATATTAAGACATGTTTGCACTCAAAATAAAGTCTCACTGCATTAACTACACTGGCAATGGCAATGCTGCAGCCAAAGAAAGCTAGCTGAGCTGAGCTGAGCTGAGTGCAAGTGTGTGTTGACAATGGGTGCGTTTGTCATAATTTTGCCACTCAGATCCAGCGTTTCTATACATTTTATCGTAGGGGTCTACCTAGACCGAATTTTCCGTCTCTTTCGTTCGTTAGCCTCTTATTGGGGTAGGGTCGGCTGGCTCTCTCTTTAGAGACGGAAGCCGTTTATACACATGTCCTTGCTAACGCCACGGCCAGTTCTGGTCGTAGCGTTTTGCCCCCAAAATCCCCCAATATCCCCCAAAATGTCATTTTACCTCATGCATTGATTATTTAAAATTAGGAGAAGGTTATACTAACATCGGTTCCACTTACCAACTTGACTGTATAATCCGTTTAATGGTCCCTTTTAAGGACATTACGGGTCTAAATTGACAGCCGTGTTGAAAATCTTGCAAGGCGTGTTAAACTCTCGCTGCCGGAGTCGTCTAAATCAATCTCATCCCTTCTAGTCTACGCCGAAGGCAAAATGATTATGAAGGAAAAACTGTGCGCCATCTACACGTTCGTAATGGCGTTATCACAGTTTTTCCTTCATAATCATTTTGCCTTCGGCGTAGACTAGAAGGGATGAGATTGATTTAGATGACTCCGGCAGCGAGAGTTTAACACGGCTTGCAAGATTTTCAACATGGATGTCGATTTTGACCCATAATTTCCTTAAAAGGGACCATTAAACGGATTATTTCAATCAAGTTAGTAAGTGGAACCGATGTATTATAGCCTAGGCCTAATTTACAATTGGATATTCACGAGGTAAAATGACATATTGGGGGATTTGGGGGGCATAACAATACAGTTTGTCATGTTTGTGGGAGGGGCCTAACGGCTAAAATCTAGCCGTGATATCTTCAACATACGATGGTATAGGCGATCGTTCAGTCTCTATAACCGGAGGTCTAGTGGAGCCAGACGTAGTCTCAGTGGAACAACCGACGATTATAGAGACTGAAGCTTTCGGTCTAGGGTCTACCCCACTAAGCCTATACGAATGTGATTTGCAGGATGTGGCATTTATCAACTTGTCACGATTCAAAATAAGGCCAAAAAGGCTGTGTTTGTTGTTGTCTGACTTTGCGCAACTGCTGTGGCCTTTGCGCCATTTACCCGGGAAGCAGAGAGTCGCTCGGGACTAATGCCGCTAGTGTAATTTCGTATACATTTTTTCACTGTAACTCTGGCGTGGAGATACCCTACTAAAACATACCAAAAAATCAACTCAATGGACATGATTAAAGTCGTTATATTTCTTACCCCTTGGGAGACAAAATCATCTTTGTTTGATCAAAATTGGTTCAGAGTAGGCTGAAATATCCATTAAAATAATGATTTCTAATACTTGTGTACCACCACAAATATTAGATAATTTGAAAAAGCTGTTGAAAAAAATGAAATAGCGCCTTTTACGACGTATTTCAGCCAATGTCGATGTTGGCTTATTTGTTGGCATTTTTGTGTTGGTTATATAATATATTACGCACAACTAGCCAATCCATGTTATTGTTATTTTTAATTAAATTATTAATTAACGGTCACCATATTTTTCTTAAAGTGGAGCTGAATTGGTATGATCGTATTGGCTAAATTTCACACGTTTTGGGGTTTCAAATTACCTTCATAGCAATTTTAGGTTCTAAAAGGGCAGTAGGCCTAGAAATGTCTAAGAATAAGAGCAATAACCATGCACTTAGTTTGAAGGCATTTGCGGTCTGCAAACAGAACTCAACTATCCCTTTAATATTGGCTTACAGAAGCTTCATACTGGTAGACTAATTAGAATTGTCTTATCAGAATGGCTGCCTTTAATCATTCCAGAAATTTATACTAATCAACGAGACATGGTACATGTACATTAATGAAGTATATTAGATGAGGCATATTGATCATGACTCGGGTATCACTGTAATGAATTGTAATTTGTTTGTCTAACTAAAGTTGAAACTTGTCAAATTTTCTTATGAACCTTCTAGAAAGTCTGAAATTTCACACATGGTCAAACACAACTTATACTGAACACTCAGTAGCCTAGGGTTTCCAATTTTCAGTACTTGGAAAATCAAGATTCTATTTCTTTATAGCACTGGTTGATAATGTGATTAAATAGAAATAAAAATGTAATATCATGAAGAGAACAGAGAAGAATGTTCAATGTTTACAACTATTTTTTAATATGTATTTGTGACAAAGCACTGGATGGCTATCATGTGAAAGATTGTCTGTCAAAACTGGAACAAGGAAAGATTTTTTTTAATGTGAATGATCACAGATAAATACAACTATGCTTCAAAGAGTTAGTTGATACATGTACATATAGGTATGATCACTATGGTATACCATAGATACCAGTATATCCATTGTCATGCAGGAAATAGAGTAGGAAGTACATGTAGAAGTCAATGTGGTTGTGTTATGAGTTCACTCACTGGTTTGGTTCTGACTGACATGAGATGATGCTGTTATTTTTGGTTTATTTCTGTTAAGTGATATGAGTCCCAGGATGGATGTCTTGTTTATCTTCTTCCCCCTCTTCTTATTGATATTGTTTGTTATTTTGATATGAGTTGGATTCATGCCTCCCTCCCCCCCCCCCCATGTTTAAAAATGACTTGGTTAAGATTTTTCCTTCTGTGTGTAAGTTTTGTCACTTTCATGCAACCTGCAGTGTCCTCCAGCACACATTGAGAAACAAGAAAGTCTTTATTTAACAGTTTGGCAAGATAATATAACACTTACTAGGTGTGTAGTATTGTATATTTGCTTCCTTACCTGTAAAGAGATACTCAATCATCAATCATTTTAAAATTCACCTTTTTCATTTTCCATTAGATTTGAAGCTGCATCTGCAGAGCACAGACTATGGTAACTTCCTGCAGAATGAGCCATCCCCACTCTCAGTATCAGTCATCGATGACAAGCTCAAGGAGAAGTTAGTAACAGAGTTCCAGCACATGAGAAATCATGCAGTTGAACCCATGTCAAAGTTCATGGACTTTGTCACGTAAGTCACAAGCTTTAAACATAGTTCACTGATGAGAATATGACTTATTTTTGTTATTAATCATTGATCTACATATACATGTATCAGATTTTATCAGTCGTTTTATTTTTCATTGCTTTGTGTTCAAGAAAAAAATGTGTACATGTTCATGTTAATGCACAGAAGTACATTTTATGTTTAATTTACACAAGTTAGTTACACAAATGAGAATTGAGAGTTACATATAATTTGTTCTTGACTGTATCTGACCTGTCAAATCTTCTATTGAATAATGTGTCATGTTAATCAAGTTTCGCTTAATCTCAGTATAACTTCATGATGTAGAATATTATCATGTTAAATGTGATAAATGATATTGTATTGCAAATAGATTTATCAGAATAAGGATGGAGCTTAATTCTAAAGTGATGTATTTCACAGGACAAAGGAAACTTCCCGTACAGCATTTCATATACCGGTAATCTAATTGTGTTTTATTGAGAAAATTTGAGACATATGAGATCTACTTGGAGTCAGGCTAACTCGGTCCGGACTCCAGAGACAACTCAGCCCAGCTGCAAAAATGATCAGTTTTTTGCAGGTTTAGGGTTAGGGTTAGGATTAGGATAAAATGACAAAAAAAACTTAAAAATTGCAGCGCGGCCAAGTTGTCCCCACATCTGAGTTAGCCCGGATCCGTCTACTTGTATGTGATATAACCTATTTCTTAACTGCTCATTCTCTGCAGGTATAGCTACATGATTGACAACATCATCCTGTTGATCACAGGAACACTTCATCATCGTTCCATCTCTGAACTCATCCCTAAATGCCATCCACTGGGTAGTTTTGAGCAGATGGAAGCAGTCAATGTTGCCCAGACACCGGCTGATCTCTACAATGCCATCATTGTTGACACACCTCTTGGTAAGTACCTTTCCTAAGCTGCTCACCATTGTTAAAGGTAAAGACCAGTTTTGGAAATGCCCCCCTCTCAAAAAATGAAATGGAAGCTTTTATTACCAATCATGTGAAAGAATATGTTTTGACTAATACGTAATGATACAGATTTTGCAGACAAACCGCCTACTAGTTGATATATTTGGTCAAATATTATATCTATTTAGACCTGATAGATGTTGCGTAGTCCTATATACATCTTTCTGTGTACAGTGCTTGTAACTTTACCAAGACTGGGTCAAATTTCTTATCATTTTGATGATTCCAGAACCTTGCAGTACACAACAATTCTTAATGCTAGATGATCAACCTTTTCTGATCGATTCCACAACGTTTCTTTCACAATGCAATCGCATGACCATAACTGGTCTTTATCTTTAGCCTCTTGAGTACTCAAGCCCAAGATCACCCGCATTTGAGACTATTTGTGTTGTATCACAATGATTTATTACTACATCAAATGACTTAAAGGAGAACTTGACCATGATGCCAGGAGAAATGGATAAATTGGTTAAAGTTTAAAATAGGCTTACCCGGTGTGATTATGGGACATGGTAAGACAATCATGTTGCCCATACTTCATTTTCAGCACAACAATGTGGGATATGTTTCCCCAAAGAGAAACCCTTTGTTTTTAGAACAGGTAATCCTTGATTGTCACAGGGAATCCTTCTTTAGTACACTGTATTTTGAATTTGAGATGATACATAAAGTGTCAGTCATATTTCTTCAAATCCTTACAACTAACTCGTGGACATGTTCTATTTTTTAACTTTCATCATCAAATGGCTTGCAGTGACAGTGCTGAAAAACCACATCCCTTTGATATTAGTCCAAAGTTGTCTTGGAAATAATCACGATTACTTCCTTCTCCTTACAGCTCCTTTCTTCCAAGATTGCATCTCAGAGCAGGATCTAGATGAGATGAATATAGAGATCATCCGTAATACCCTCTACAAGGCCTACCTAGAGGCCTTCTATAAGCTGTGCAAGGATATTGGAGGGGCCACAGCAGACTCCATGTGTACCATCCTTGGGGTAAGTTTTATTACAAGGTGTCTTTACCGACCCTACAAAGATCCCATTTTCTCTGTAGGAGGTAATCGCCCTTTGTCTCAAATACTGTGAGTTGTAGTTGTATTCCATTGATGATCAAAATAAAGATAGCTCTTGAAATCCCAGAGTTTTTGTATATGAATTTATATGTATCTCATCAGTCTCTGAAAATTTTGATCATGGTCATGATGCTGAACCTTCCATATTTCTTTATTACTGGTACACTGGTGTAAAATTTGAGCAAAACAAATTTCCAATATTGGACAATAAATTGAAATTGAAATAGAGGTACATATTTTAAAACTTGATTGCATTTATTCAGACATTTTAATGTAGATTTTTTTTTCTTTTTTCGAAACACCTAATACATGAAGGAGGAAAAACTAATCAATAGTAGTAGTACTTCTTAGAGTCTACAATATGTGTGGTTATGAGTGTAACAAATGAGAGACAAGTCATATTTAAAACAAGAAATGTTTATAAATAATACAAAATTACCAAACTTAGTTACTGAAGTGTGAGAATGAGTATTAGAATTAGAGAAGCCCTAAAATCAATACGCCTTACCACTTCAAATTTCCTGTAGTTTGAAGCTGATCGCAGAGCATTCATCATCACCATCAACTCATTCGGGACAGAACTGACCAGAGAGGACCGATCCAAGCTGTACCCCCGATGCGGTCAGCTCCACCCAGATGGTCTGGCTGCCCTGTCTAAGTGCGATGACTATGACCAGGTCAGAGCCGTGGCAGAAAGCTATCCAGTGAGTATCTAGTTTCATCATATATTTTCCTTAACCCCTTCTGTACCAATAAGTTCAACTATCAATAGTTGAATATGGACTCTTTATGGGTTGTTTCATTATTAAATTAGGTGTAAATATAAAGCATGGAATTAAACTTTCGAATAGAGGAACCTGTTTTTGTATTAATAAAGACAAATGTAGCAAATGTGAGTCTCAACAAATGTTACACTCTTACATTCTAGAGCAGGATTCACAACCCAAAGCATGATCAGTACCAACACTGCAATCATTTACAGAGGCAGGCACATAGGATTCTTGGTCAATACTCCAAAGTTGCATCACTACAGAACATATGAGTGTTCTATAGCTGTTTCTCATGTGGGGATTTTACTGAAATGACACATTCTCTTGTTCTTCTAGGAGTACAAGATGCTGTTTGAAGGTGCAGGAACTAACCCAGGTGACAAGACATTAGAAGACAAGTTCTTTGAGCATGAGGTAAATATAGACAAGTCCCCTTTGCAGTTGATATGTAGTATTACTGATTCACATACACTTGTTTTATATATCACCCTCTTTTCCAATCATGTTAGTCAATGCATCATCTTTACACATTTTCTGCAAGAGCAAAATTTGCCCATTCTGATAAAAATCTTTGAAAAATATTAAGATCTCAAGAATTGTATATAGCATATGCCTCACAAGCAATTTGTATAGTGGTTCTTAGAGAAGTGTAATATGGATACAGTCAAACCTGTCTATTAATGTCACCCAAGGGAAACCGAAAAAGTGGTCACTATAGGCAGGTGGCCTCTCTAGACAGGGTCTACAACACACATTTATATCTCAAAGGAGAAAAAAGACATGGCCACTATACACAGATGGACTACATAGAGAGGTGGCCACTAAGACAGGTTTGACATCAAAGACATGTGTTTATATAACTTCAATGATTATGCTATAATGAAAGTCCAACACATTCATTCCTTATGCTCTTCGTATGAAAACAGGTCAGGCTAAACATCAATGCATTCCTCCAGCAATTCCACTTTGGCGTCTTCTACGCTTACGTCAAGCTAAAGGAGCAGGAGTGCAGAAACATTGTCTGGATCGCAGAGTGTGTAGCCCAGCGACAGCGAGGCAAGATCGACAACTACATTCCTATCATGTAAAATCAGAGATTTGTAAATTATATCCACATATTCAGGGTGTTGTGCAAAGCTACTAAGTCTTAATAAATCAT
This sequence comes from Strongylocentrotus droebachiensis, assembly GCA_035222895.1. NCBI lineage: Eukaryota > Metazoa > Echinodermata > Echinoidea > Camarodonta > Strongylocentrotidae > Strongylocentrotus > Strongylocentrotus droebachiensis. The sequence goes on from JAVYIG010011060.1 coordinate 35,197, forward strand.
CCTTGATTGGACAATCACTTTAACCCTGTGGAAACCTGCTGTTATGTTTTATTAAAGGAAGACCCATATAGATGTCAGTTTTAAGAAAATTATGTGGTATTGGATGGGTTATGGTGGTAGATGTTCAAATATTCCAAATGTATATACCGGTATATATTCCACATATGACAATATGTTCAGGCAAGTGTATCAAAAAGCAACTTTCATAAAATAATCATGCATGGATCAGAAAAAGATCAGACAAGGAGTATATTGTGTTGTTCAACACCCTGCATAAAGGTACCGTACATGGAATTTTGAATAGAATCCATGTGTTTTTTATTTAATGTCTTATTAGTGGCATTGATGCCATGTCAAGTTTATTTTGTTCTTTGTGTATTTTTTTGGACAGTGGTATTTAGCAATTTCAAACAATGTATCCTATACAAATGTTTTGTGTTATTCATTACATCCCTAAAGAATATGTATGAAGATCAATAATCATGCCCTCTTAGTGAGTAGACAAATATTACAGCAAGAAAGATGTGATAGGAGTCTCTGATACCCAAATTTCAGTTTTTGCATCAATTCATCTTCCTGTGTTGATCATTCATCAGCACTTCAATGAGCTATTTGATATACTGTACATTAGTTGATCAGGTGATTAGTGTTTCTATTATTGCTTCTATAGCCCATACAATAATCAGCTAGCGTACAACAGACTTTGTACTCCTTTTGTTTCAAAGCAGAGAAAATTTGTTATTAGTAATTGTCATTTGATATTACAAGTGTTATGGCATTAATCACCATGATCAACTAGAAAGGTACTATAGTTTTGAACGGTAATAAAATAACATTATTTCCAGTGTATTGTGTCACAGAAGTCAAGTGAATATGTCACATTGTTGTTTCAATCTTCATTTTATAACACACATGTGCAATTTTATGTAAAATGTAATCTTAAAGAATTGTGTACAGTGAATGCCAGTTCTTGTAGTGTATTTCAGGTTAATGTACGTCAAGATTATAGATTTCATTTATAAAATCGAGTCATGCTAGCTTTTAGGGACTCATATACATATATATTTTCCTTTCATTTCTGTTTAATTTCTATTTGATAAAAAATGCAAATTTGTTCATTCTATAAAGTAAGTGCAGGGGAGGTACATGTATCAACATTGCATACATATATTGCATGAATCATCAAGTTTTGAAAGAGTGGTTATTTAAAATCAAATCAGCATTAATTCTGGATTTTGGACTTTCCTTATACATGTATCCATCCTATTCCCTTTGTTTTATTCTGATTAAAAAAATACATAAGATTTGCCAATGATATCATTTTATGCCATTGATGTTAAAAGGTATGTATTACTAAGAAACATTTGTCATAATGGAACATTTTAGTTTCATCATATCAGGATGCTGATTATATAGTTTAAGTAGAATGTGTATCTGTTATGAATCATAACTTGAAAAGAAAAGAAAGAAAAACATAAAGAAATCTATCCCTTCTCTTAATGGTACAATTTATGGAAACAAATATGATGTGATTATACCAGCTCTGTACAGTCATTTCAGTCACCTTAATGGTTAGAATATCATTCTTCAACAGAAATTGTTCACTTCTCTTTTGAATTTCATGGCTGCTTTGGTAATGGCTACGTTGGCTACTCTATAAAATTGTTGGTGCTAGCATTATGGGTTACATACTCCAATTCAACTCTGAACATTACATCATAAATTAAAAACTACACCACATGGTAAATACAAACTTGAAAGTTGTAATGATCAGTTTGGTTTATAGTTTCTCATCATTTCCTGTTGATTAAACCCTATTGGATTTTATTCTATTAGCACTAATTTTGCAGCATTTATTGAGTGGCCAATATGCTGTTCACATAACAATGCAAAAGTACAAGTTTAGCATGGAATCTAGGTTATATATGTGTTGTCATAGGTTTTAGAGAATGGTCAGTACTTGTAAATTAAATCTGTGGTTCTATAGGAGGTGAAAATTGACATTGGTATGGATGTACATGTACATTGAAAATGTTATGTCAGATATGTTAGTTATTGTTATCAGAATTATATTATATATCAATAAATGAAAGAAATATATCATGTAATGGAAAACACGTTTTGTCTGTTATTTCATGAATTGCATGGTTTACCGCTATCTATACAGTTGACATTGTTTTAGGTTTCACACAGGTTCTACAACACATGCACCAGTTTTTAGGGGCTGTGTAGTCAATTTCCTACACTTTATGAATTTCTAACTTTAGCACAATACATAGCCCTAACTCTAAACCTAGCTTAAAACACACTGCAACCCAAACACTAACCCTATACCTTTGATGAAGCCCAGAACAAGTAATACCAGAGCATGTGTCAGATTAGCCATGTAAATGAAGCATGAGCAGGGCAAATTCACTAATTAGGGCTATTGTGATCACCACACATGCAAGCGTTTAAGTGAAACAATGGGCTCGCAAATAAGAAATTAATTTCAGTGAGACAGGAAAGAAACTTGCTGGGATGGGCAAAGCAGGCGCGGATCCTGGATTTGTTAGGGGAGGGGGCGCAACTTTTTTTTCAAAATTTTGCTCCCATTTTTTTTTTTTTTTTGCTTTCGAAAATTTGAAAATCATGCCGGCCAGAAAGTCGCTCAGTAGGTGGGGGGAGGGGGGGGGGGGGGGTAGTGAGCACATTTTTATTTTTTTGGTCTTCGAAAATTTAAAAATTAGCACCCCCCCCCCAAAAAAAAGGTAAAAAATCACATGTTTTTAAATTATTTTTTTTCTCAAGGGGGGGGGGGGGGGCGGCCCCCCCCCCCTTGGATCCGCCACTGGGGCAAAGCTATGCAAATTTCTTTTTTTGAAAGTTGATATGTTGTTTAATTGCAAGTTTATAACGGACCAATTCTTTTCCTTTTATCCTCTTCCTTCTTCATCTTCTTTTTCCCTTTCTTCCTCCTCTTCTTCTTCTTCTCCTCGTCCTCATCCTCCTCTTCTCTTCATCTTCTTCTCTTCTTTCTGATTGATTGACTGAGTGCATGAGCAAGTATATGTACATTTCATGAAATATACAACTTGACATGGATATTACCCATGACAACTAAAAAATCAAATTTCATTTACATGTATATCCATTTGAAATTCTTTTTATTTATATTATATTTGTTTTCATGACAGCGGGCACAATGGATTACGTAATGTAATCATGAAAAATGAAAGCTTCGAGGAAGACAGACGTCATTGGAGGAAGTAAATTGTAGTCTGTAAATACAAACATAAATTTGAAGCAAAGCTTGTGGTAAAGGCGTTTAATCAATTTTTGTTTATAGTTATATCTCAATTTCCTGACATTGCTTTTTTAAAATAATAATAATACAATTTTGTATCAGGATATTGCTTTACATAGGCTTGGTGCTAGTATGATGGTGGACGATATGGATAGTATGTGAGATAAGTGGCTGTTTATGTAGACTAGTATTGTCAACAAGCTGACAGACAAAACTGAAATCAGAATCCGAAATGGGGAATGGAATGAGCGAGGTAATTATACTTTTATCTTATTTTTTGACTAAAAATCGATATCATATTGATGTGCCGTATTCTTCAGATGTGTACTTCAAGTAATGCAAAAGCAATAAATATCATGTGTAGAATCGTAACTTGATCATAGCCATTTATAAAATGACAGGATGTCAGTCCCCAATACATACGGTCCCATTAACTGAAATATATGTTAGCAGATAATCCCAGCATGTCGCTAATCAATCAAATTTTGTTAATAATGCTGCTAAAGCTATCCTTAAGGCAACCTTAATTCCATTTTGAACATTATTGGTCATTTGTTTATTTAAGCAAGTTTTTTAAATTGTTAAAAAAATAGACTTTAGAATGAAAAAAGAAACAGAACTTTGTGTTGGTTAATAAGAATTTTGAATGATTGATTATGATGTGAAAACAAAATTGATATGTAGACTATGTCTATGAGTATGATGCAGCAGTTGAGAGAGGGCACATGGGTATTAGGTTTGTATAGTCAATACTTACTAGTTGGGCATATAGTCACGTTCGCTTTTAGAACTCGGCTTCACATTACTAGACCTAGTTATTCATTGTGATAAATGCAGGACATCAGAGATGCACAACCAAATCGAGATACAAGTGGAGTTATTGGATATTTAGCTTACAAAAGGAAAAAAATTAAATGACACTAACAACTTTATTACAAGGCAGTGTTTCCCAGCAAAACGTTTGCCTCGATCTCTGAGGCCAGGAGCCCATTGATTTGTGTGTGGATCAGAACAAAAATCATGTTATGAAAACAAAAGTAGATGGTGATTTTAATGATATAAAGTCTAGGTGACTTTTCATTAGGAATCTGCTTGCTCATCGTATTTTCATTTTGATCTGAGGTAATCCCTTTGCAGCAAATGTTTTTAAAAAAATTGGGTTTCCCAATTGGGAGACTGTCTCCCAAATAGGCTACCAAAAATCTTGACAAGTCTCAACAAAAGAGACAGTCTCCCAAATAGGAAAGAATCTCCAGTATTGGGCATGCACCTCCACAATGCAGGAGGAAGGAATAAACTAATAAATAAAAAACAATGACAAAACATATCTTCACTTTCCCTAATTGTTAACTTATAAATATTATGCCGTAAAATCAACCCAATCAATTCTCAGAATTATACTCAAACTTCAAGATTGAAATTGATTATTAATTGTTTCAAAGGAATGTGATGAAATTTATCTATGGTTTATCAAAATCATTGCATGATCTGCAATCTGATAATTAAACAGTTTGCATTTCAAAACATAGTGCAGGGAAAAAAACTTTTTGCATTTATAATTCATATACTTTTGGATGGATGCAGTTCTAGCTTGAATGAATGAGCACACCCACAATGGGAAAAAATTGAAATAAAATGAACAACATAAAATGGGATGATTACCAGGAAACTTTAGTGATCAAAATTGCTGTGTGTTAAATATCATTTCTGAAGCAAGTGTCTTATTTTCCAATTCATGTCAGTGAAATGTTTTATTTTTGAAGAATATATATTTCAATGGTGTTTTAAAGAGATAGTAAAGCCTGTCCTGCATTTTTCTCTGAATTAATTACTTACACTACAGGTTTTGAAAGGGGTCTTTGTTGGCAACTTCAGAGGTAAGCTTGTAGACAACTCTAAAATTGTTATATGAATATTTGTTCTTGTACTACACTATTGAAAAGAGAAAATGATATCTTCATCTTAACAGATATAATATTAATCATGAAATTTACTACTTGAATTCCTTTCCTTTCCATTGTCAAATTTGTTAGCGTATGGTCACTTTGAGCTACACTGGACTCATTATAATACACCCTTCATATCTTTAGAAATAGAAATGCATTTAACTAACATTCCTAAGATTGTTGTAATGTAAAGTTTGTCCCCCCCCCCCCTCAAAAAAATGTTTATTATGTTTCTGGTGTTGGAGCAAATTTTCAAAATGAAAAATGTCCATCAATAACTATATTTGTGGGAGCACAGTGTACAGTGTCACACTGATGCACTTACTTGCCTTGGGGGTTCCACTGTCTACACAGTGCGAAGGTCTGTATACAGTTCTCAATTCAGATGTTCAGTGGGTATCTGTCAGGATTTATTATTTGAAAATAGAGGTATAATGTATGCTGACAATACTTGTTCATCTCATCATATTCCTCACATTAAAATGAGACAATTGTTTTTATTACAGATTCCAAAGATGAGACGCAGCTGGGCAATAATAACATCACTCATATACTGTCAATACATGACAATGCCAAGCCTATAAGACCAGTAAGTTGTGAGCAGTTAGATGTACCGTATGCGTCCATTCTAAAATTAGCTCCAGAATAACTGTGTCCTTGATAGTCATACATGTAGGTTCATATTGCATATCAAGTCCTTCGATTTTAATTTAGGTAAATTTAAGTTTCTATATTTATACATTTTGTGTTGAAATGTTAAATTTGATTTGATTTTATACAGTGTGGCCAGAAAAAACAAATGGAAACCAAAAAATGAAATAATTATTGTGAGTGAATTATGAGCTGTATGAAAATAATTCTTTGCTGTTCATAAAATTAAAGTAATTTAATTTAATTTTCAAATGATACTTTGATTGAATTAATCTATACATGCTTTATTGAGCAACATCTTTCTACATGTGTTCCTTTCAACAGGATAAAGAATACCTCTGTTTTTCTGCAGATGATGCACCAGGACAAAACCTGTGAGTACCAGTAGATCATAAACTTTGAATTGCAGCCAAGGTGTGAGAATACATTGGTCAAACAATAATATCCTGTGAACAGAGATATGGAGATCCAATTTCATATTTGTCTAAATAAATTATCTATTATTATCATTATGCTCTTCGTTGATTAGATCACATTTCTGCATTTCCTCTGTACCTTCATGGGGTGCAGTATATAAATTTATATGACCATAATGTTATTATGATGTAGATCTTTTGTTGTTCACTGTCAAGTATATTATTCTATATTCTAACATTATGGTGTTTAACCTTTTACTCTAATGTAGATTCTGTTCATGTTGATGATTGATTTTATTGTATTGCTCTTTCATTACAGAATTCAATTTTTTTCAGAGAGTAATAACTTTATCCATAAATGCAGACTAGAAGGAGGCAATGTTCTCATACACTGGTAAGATATTCTTTATTTGCAACAAACTAGGTAGTTTAACATTAATTGTACATATCATGTATGCTTTTTATAGTTTGCTGTTTCCAATCCAATCCAATCCAAAAGATATATTTGATATAGCGCCTTTTCCTTGTGGTTACAAACACCGCTCCACACTGTTTGGGCCACTTAAAAACAAAAGTTAGTCACTTCTCAGAGATCAGTCAAGTATATGTGACTTGAGTAATTTCTTGAACTGGCCAAGAGATGAGGATGTCTGCACAGCAGTAGGTAGCTGGTTCCACAGTTTTGCAGCAATCGATGGGAAAGTCAATTGATTTGCTTGATTATAACGTTTGCTGTGTTCCTGCATGGAACAGCTTTTTTTAACTTTTTTTTAAATTTAACAAAATGGGTATTATTGGACTCTGATCCTCCTGTATTATAGTAATCTTTTAGAGCTGACATAATTTCATTATAACTATCAGTACATGTAGTGACTCCCTTCATCTACCGGTATTCATCTCCCCCTCCTCATTCTCTCTGTTTTTGTCATATTTCTATATCAGGCACCCTCCCCCACTTCCTTTTTATCTTTCATTTCTGGGAGAGGGGATTTCCATCATTATGTGCACAAATTGTTTATTTTACAGACAAAGCTTGTTAGAACTTCAGTTTCTTTCAGCTTAATTTAATCTGTTTCCTTTTTCTCTACACATGTCCCTCTCAATGTCCTTAGCCTTGCTGGTGTATCTCGTAGTGTCACCCTCACTGTTGCCTACATGATGACTGTTACTGATTATAAATGGGAAGATTGCCTCCGAGCAGTCAAGACATGCAGAACAGTAGCCCATCCAAACTTTGGTTTCCAGAGACAACTGCAGGAATATGAATATTCAAAATTAGCAGAGGTGAGTTGTGTTTATTTCACATAGTATAAAGCAGGGTAATTCATTGAGTAAAGCTGGTCTTCCATGAAGTCATGTGATATAGCATGATACAGTGTGTTAATGGTGTGCCTTAACCCCTATCTTGATCATTGAGTTTAATTTGTTTTACTACAATTATGATTCCATCTGAAAATTGTAATGTATGCTTCCCTTTTTCTATCATCCGTCTTGAATTAAATAGTACTCAATGGCATAAAATTTCACAATACACCAGCCCATCTTAAATTTCTAGAAGACAAACAAACTGTTCTTCAGACAGAGTCCAAAACTGCTAATTCACTTTAAACCTTTGTCCGTCATAATCCTCTAATGGCTCTGATAGTGCTCAAGGACAGGTGTAGTATTGGAACAGCATTGAGTGAATTCTGTGTAACCTTGTTTGTTTTTTCAGTCCAATCCAATTTAAAGGATATTTCATATATTGCATCCTGGCATTCCTTGGAACAGCTACAGTGAAACTTGTATATAAAGACCGTTGAAGGGAGGTGGTCTTTATGTATAGGTTCCTTTACTACATGCTTCAAAGGAAATTTCAATGATGGCATTGTATAACTGCTTTTTAAGGTCCATTCCAATTTGTGAAATATATATTTTTGTGTGGTAGCCCCTTCAACTCAAAAGTAATTACGTTCATTCAGGTTTTAAGGCTTTTATTGTTGCCTATTCTCAAAACATAATTTTCCCCGATATTTTTCGATTGTTTGGTTACTCAACATTATTGTCTGTTTATCTGTTACCATTACCCTATAGCATTTTAGTAATTTGAAGATCTTGATCATTACTTTCTCTTAGTTTATTTTGGTATTCTATTGATTGAAATGTATTATTTGTTCATCTTTATCTTGTACTTTTTATACCTGTCTGTTTGGCTCACTATTGTATATTTACTGTATCTATAACTTTATTGTATTACTTAAACGTGATCAGTTTTGGTCCTTGGACCTTTGAATCATGAATATTTGTATGTCTTTTTTAATTTTAAACTGAAATAAATTAAAATAAATAAATAAAATGGAGAATGTGGTCATTATAGACAAGTTATTTTTTCTATACAGGTGGTTGCTCAAGCAGGTTTTACTGTAAAGTCACAGTATTATATGATTATGTATAATTATGTTTTTTCTTTGTAGTACAAGGAGGACATTAGGCTCAAGTTCCCTGAATACTCGCCAGAAGAAGACATCAAGAAGATGCAGGCCCTCCTGGAGAAGTACCACCAAGAGAACAAGGATCCAATGAACCAGGGCAGAGAACCTCATGAGGGGTTCATCTACCCCCTCCCTAGGAATGCTTACAACATCAGAATCAAGAAGGAGAAGGAGGCAAGGGAGAAGGCAGAGGCACAGGGATCAACAGGAACGACTGAATCAACGGCATCAGCAACCTCAGAGGACTCATCGGAAAACACAGCAATGCCCTTTGCAGATCAACAAGATTGATACATAGCAAGGATTAGATTCAATGTTTTTGTAATTACTTGATATGTATAGTATATAGTCGCCTATTTAGTGCAAATGAAATATTTCTAGGAAGAAAGACGTGCAGTTGATCAGTGGTTTGCCCTCATTTGAGTATGTTTCCAAGTGAGAGTGTAATCAAAATTTGCCTTTGTCTTATTTCAACAAAGGCCTTGATGCTGTAGGGAAACTTGCAATGGATAAAGGAAGATAGCTATCTGTATAACCAGCCTCACATCATGCAATTTTGTCTGTTACATGTAATGTTATATGACTGCTATCTCTTTTCATCAGGGATATTGATAGCATGGTAAACATACCAAGTCACGATAGGCTATGAAGTTTATTAAATACATGTAGTAGTGTTTTCAGTGTGCTGAAAAATGATTGCTGTAAGGTCTTGACATCGATTAAGTGGTCATTGTGGATCATATATATATATATATACATGTATGTATAACACAGACGACCAACTCAGATCAAATAAGCGGTCTTTACCAAAGATATTGATTCATATTCTAGTCTGCCATTTTGATTCTTTTTAAAAACACTTCAAGGCTCTTACTATTGCATAATACTTTTTTAGTATATTTTTCTGCAGATACTTAGATATTGGGTACACCCGTTTATAGCACGTCATTTGTATTCTATTATAATGTAGTGGAGCGCAGTGAAATGTGTTCTGTGTAAGACTGGCTTTTGAAGTATTTATGCAACTAAGAATAAGAGCTAATGCTTGATGAGTTCTTAATGTTGGTCTTTGGTGCATGTGCTTGGGCAGCTCTTGCATCTAAGGTATAAATACAGCTTCTTCCTAGACACGGGATATCTTCAAGCATGTCATGAAGCTAAAGCAATAATTTTGCAAACAAAGCTAGATTGGATCTCTGAAAGCATGTTGCTTGCAGACACTTTATGATCATTAACCCAGGCATGTGTAATGATTTGAAAGGATCAAATGACCACTTACTTTACTGCACTGACCTCACAACTAGGCCACAAGTACCGGTACCTCATTCAAGTATCTAGGTCATATAACTTTTATATATTCCATAGAATATCTCACTGTAAACGTTACTGAATATGTTAATTTGAACCTATATCTCATGTGCTGACAAATTAAAGATAGGAATATTTACATATTGTCATACAAAACATCAGCAAAGAATAAGTGTTAGACATTCTGAATTCTTGTTTACATGGTAATCATTTAGAACAACATTTCACTTGATTTGGCCTCAGTAGTGCGACTAAAATGTGCAAAATTACCACTATCAACGTCAAATCAAATCAGCTCAAATTTAGAAATATAGATAGGTATAACAATGTTCACAGACTATTGGCGATCAGTGCTTTGGCCACTGAAAACATTTGTAAATGTTTGCAACTGTGTTACTTATCTTTTGCCATCATTCTGGCAATCATATGTTTTTATGACTGTATTATCAGGGACTGTGCTATAATATTGTAGATTATGGAGTTAAGCATAGTGTTTGCATTATTTCCTACCAATTGACTTGTGATTGTGAGAGTCACAAATGTGTAATGGAATTTTAATAACAAGATGATGACTGTATGCTAATGTAGTCTGGTTTTCAGATGCTAGTAGTTGTGACTAAAAAGGTTGAGGCAAGAGGGTGAAGATTGGGGTGGAGCTAGTCTACAGACTTGATAAAATGCATGCCATTAGCAGGGATGGTGGCACATTTTCTGAACATATATCAATGCTGGGCCCGTAGTCTGAAATTATTTTTTTATGTAAGGGAAAAGCAATGTCAATTGTCTATTGTAATTGTGTAGAATTATTACTTATCAGTGATGCCTATGCATATGTCTCTTTAAACTTTACATGAACGCAGCCAATTCAGCACAGATATTAAGTACTGACTTGTTATAAATTTGGTTTGTTATGAACTTATGACAATTAACATTGTTTTACTAACATATAAGATTATATCGTTATCAGAATACCACCCTTAATCTTTAAGATTGATTGGTGATTGATGATTGAGTTGCTATTTGTGACTGTGACGATGGTGTTAATTATGATGATTTTAATCTTGTTGATGATGATGGTAATAGGAGAGGTCCTAAATGGAATATGCACTACCGGTACCTGGGAATTTGTTGCATTTTTACAAATTAATGAAAATATGTTTCTCAGGTTATTCTCATGTATGAAGTAGTCAAAGAGATATTATTCAGTCAATCTGTGGGTATTTATCAGCCATCACTGTCAATCAGATATTCGAAAAATGTTATTCAATCTCCTTTTTTAATATCACAACAATGTACTTATAAATTCACTTAAATTTGATATTTTTGTTTGTAAAAGTTCATGTAGTTATACATGAATGTTTAAGCGAATTGTTGTAGCATTATTTATTGGCACTATTCCTGGTAGCTAAGCTTGTCTGTGTGTAGATGCAATATATACCAATGTACAGTCATGTCAAATTATCTTATAGGTGGCCTAACATATACATGTTAAAATGTAAAGCAGTGCACAAGATTTTTTTGTTATATATAGTCGGATAGATAGATAGATGATTTGCTAAACAGTTTTGAATATACATGTATTAATAGAAGTTGATGATTAAATATTTCTGACTGTACATCTAACTTATCAGTAATGGCAGCCATTATTGAGCTGTTGTTTGAAAATACTGGACATTAAAATAGCCTTAGGTTAATTTATATCCATTTTTGAGCGGTTGATACATCAGGGCTTGAATTCTTCAGGGATCTTAATATCATGCATTTAAAGCCAACTCTGTCAAATGTAAGTCGTTTGTAATACTTCAAATATGTTATGAATTCACAAAATATGTGATTCATGGCAAAAAAATGAAAGTAGATTTGTGAGAGATGAATCATGAAGGTGTTTATGCAAAAGTTATGCATCTGATACCAGTGAATCACTACAAGGCTTTAATGCTCATCTTGCAAAGTTTGCAATTTTATGACAACATTTAGGTGAGGGGGTGGGGGATGTCCTGATTTTTCCTTTGACAATGTACATATAAGTATCTCTTTAGAAAAGAAAATTACAATTATGCATGCATAAGTTATAAAATAACTTAGTCCTGTATAATTATGTAGTAAAGATGCAATAATGTGAGGTTATACTGAAATAGTGCACTACTCTAATCGTGTTGTTTAAGAGAGACTAAAAATACTATTGTGGAAGTACGGTTCAGACTTGTTCAATCCTAAAGATTATAGTATCATATCTGAATTACCTTCAACATATCTATTCAATATCATTTTACATGATAAATACAAGCATCAAGATATAAATCACCACAAAATGAGAAATTTAATATATATAAGGTTACGAGCAGAGTTTTAGGAAGATATCTTTTTGTTTGTTTTTTCTTGTGCTTCTGTGACAGGTTTTGTGGATTGAATATTTAAAGGAAACATTAAAGAAAGATTATATTTGTCTGATGTAGTAGCCGTCAATAAAGTATGTATTGAAGTATAGGTTTTTTCAGCCAATGTTTATATGATTTCGCCCAGTATGTTGTAACATTTATTCTGCACTTGCCCTATTTGTGTAGGGTTGTTCTTCCAACTTTTTTTGTCATCAAGAAAACGTAAATTATCATTTTGTTTGTGACAATACTCATGATGAATACCATTATATAACTAGTAGAAAAACTAATAATTTCAGTGATCCAAATTATAAATTATGTCTTTGGTGGGGGACATTAGAAAACAATATTTTGGAAGTCGAGTTGAGACTTGTTGAATCATAAAGATAAGTGATAAATGAAATGAGATTGAATACTGTAATTCGTGATATTTCTATCAGGATATGATCCAAACTGCAAACTAGTGCCAAATTAATATGTGCATTGTTAAGGTTTGAAGTACTGTACATGTAGGAAGGTTTTTGTTTGTTTGAAATCTGAAAAAGAAAACCTAGTTTCCATAAATTCTATGAATATGTGTAGTTTTTAAATGCATAATATACTGCTTGGAAGTATTGCACTATCCATTGAACTCTATGGCCCGTATTCTGAAGTTGTGTCCAAGTCCTGTTTAAAGGTGAAGACCAGTTATGGTCATGCCATTGCATTGTGAAAGAAACGTTGTGGAATCGATCAGAAAAGGTTGATCATCTAGCATCTAGCATCTGCAAGGTTCTGGAATCATCAAAATGATAAGAAATTTGGCCCATTCTTCGTAAAGTTACAAGCACTATACACAGAAAGATGTATATGGGACTACCCTATATCTCTTACAGACCATGAGAGAAACAAATTTACCAAATATATGAATTAGTAGGCGGTTTCCCGGCAATTTTTGTATCATCATGTATTAGTCAAAACATATTCTTTCACATGATTGGTAATGAGAGCTTCCATTTCATTTTTTGAAATTGGGGCGTTTCCAATACTGGTCTTTACCTTTAACTAAACAGTTGTTTAACTTTAGACATGGCCAAGTTAGACATGACTTCAGAATACGGGCCTATATATTTGTAATAATGATCTGATAATAATTCTTTCATTTAATTTCTAGAGACTAGCTTTATCTGATGTATGTGGACTATTTTTCCTTTAAGCTGTGATATCTAATAATCATTTGTGATTAAGTGCTATATGTTTATATCTTTAATCTTGCACGATTTCAGTTCGAATACTTTAATCGATGCATGTGGAATACTTTTAACTGTAATAGAATTTTTATATGTAACAAAATATTTTTGCTATCAGCTGTGATCAAATTTTGGCATTAAAATGCATTGTACAAAAGTACACAAAACAAGGTTTTTTATCATCTGTTTAATATTTTACTTGAAACGTAAATCATTCTATACATATAATTTCTTAATTCTAATACAAAAAGTGATGTATTGCATTAATGACAATTTACATATTTATGCATTGGTACATATATACATAATAATGTTGTATATTGTTGGAGAAAGAGAGTGGTGAGTGATAAAAGAGTATACAAATATTTAAGACATGGAGGGGCCTATTAAAATAGATAGATGAAGTGAGAGGGGGAGAGAGAGGAAAGAAACCAATAGTCAAGGAGGAGGGGGGAAGGAGAAAAAATAGAGCCCCTGGCATGTATGTACATTTCATTTCATCCAAATGCATTTTACATTGCATACAAAATACCTATAAAAATAACCCCCCCCCCCCCCCCCCTCCATGAATGTAATTCCAATAAAATTCATCAAATTCAGCCCATAACCATTCTGACATAATTTTCACACACATTGAGGAGTACTGATAATAAATTTTCCTTCAAATATTGTCAGGGCAGAGCATCTTCGATGTTTCCAAGCTGCATATAAGATCTGTACCTGTATGCATACATGAACAGGAAATCAAGCCCAATACAAGGTATGACTTTGCTTGGAGAGCATGATAGTTATAGGGTTATAAGATGCAAACGACATGTATATCATAAGAATTTTGAAGGCAAAGTGTCAAACTACCAAATCATGGAAAGTAAAAAGTAGTATACAAATAATGCATCGAAGATTACATTCAAGATTGTTCCGTGACAGTATGGCTGACAAATAAATCTCAAGTTTAATAGGCTTAATTTAGTGCGCACACATTCATAAGCGCACTTACCTCTATACGCATTCATGCTGCGCAAAAATAGGCTCACACACGTGGGGAAAAAAACGGGGGATAGTCTCAGTAAATGAATCAAACGTGACCAATCATTTGATTAGGATCTAGGAGTGAGTTTTATGATACAAAATATAGATGTTATATTTACATCGCATACAAATCTTTAAATGGAACAAACCATCCATCTTTACCTGAAGTAAAGCTAGAGCTTCTTTGTTTATAACAGTGAAACCTGTATATAAATACTGCTCTATGGAAACAAGAAAAGCAATCTTTATGTACAGGTTTCTTTAGTACAGCTTTTAGTGAGACAGGAAACAAAGATGTGGTTTTTACTGACAGGTGGTCTTCCTATACAGGTGGTAGCATGCTAAAGCAGGTCTTGCTGTATCAGCCAAGTAATTTCAAACTGGGCAATGAAGTCAAATGATAATCAATAGTCCAATTAGTTTTTAGTCCATCTTAATTTGGCAAAATCTTTGTTACCAAGGGTTGACAAAATTGATGACGACCATGACGGCCGATGGCATTGACAGCAATCTGGGAACGGAGTACAGTCCTTCTTGCAGCACGGTTCAACCGCTGTACTCTTAGGCTTTTTCACCTGAGACTCGCCCCAGACCATAGTGCTCTCAAACTGTGATTTAATCTCTTGGATCTTGGCTAGAATCTGACTGTACTCTTTTGACGAGAGGTTGTAGTTCTCGCTGGGGTCAAGGTCAAGATCGTAGAGCAGGGGAGGATCGTACAGCGTCCTGTTGGCTGAAGGTCGGCAGTCCTTGTCATGATTAAATTCATCCGAGTTTATCTGGCCCTGGGTGTAATAGTGTGCCTTGTACTGATTGTATCGAACTGCATAGATTCCATACTTTGGGTTGGGTTCCGTGAAGTAGTAGAAGAATGTGTCCCTTGCACTCTGTCAAGAAAACACAGATTACATTAAGTATGAGCATGTACAATACAAATCTTAAATCAAAGGCTATGAGTAAATTAAGTTTTTAAAGAAACAACATGATCGAAACACGATCATAATTTATAATTGGATGAAGAGATGAGGCTATTTTGTAAAACTTTCTTCTCATTGACAAATTTTATTTTATATCACAATCCCACGCACATAAAAGTGGGAAAACTGTCCATGTTTTTCAGACAGAGTCTTTCTAAATTAATGGTTTATGTCTAGTAGACATTTAAGTACAAGATCTGTGGAAAATCACTTTTATAGACAATATCGTGAAATGAGAGAATAAACATTGGATTATAACATGTTGGTATGAATCTCACAAGAGCCCTGCCGTAGCTCCTGCTCCCTTTTCTTCTACATTCAAATGAAACCGGAGAATACTAGAACCTTAAATGATAAAAACTTGGTGGAAAGCAAAATGTAACCACTTTTTTAGCATATATAAATGAATAGCTTGAGCATTGAACTTTAGAAATTCACCTTCTTTCCTTCAAAGAGAATAGGTGCCATGTCTACTCCGTCTAAAGCTACCGAGGGCAGCGTTGCACCAACAAGATTGGCAATGGTAGGTAGAAAGTCCATGTTGGCAGCCAGCTCAGTGGTGCGACCTGGAGCAATGCGCTGAGGCCAGTATGCAATAGCTGGTACCCTCTGTCCGCCCTCGTATGTGGTGCCCTTCCCGCACTTGAGGAGCCCAGCATTCCCGCCTCTGTTCTCATTTCGCAAGCTAGGCCTGTTTCAAATTAAAAGTGAAATTCTAAAGATTTAGCAAGCATTCTTGGACCTCTGTAAATTTATTTTCTATTCCTTTTGGCTGATAAAATGTAAGGTCAGATCTACTTTGTGTTAGGCTCTCATAATAGAATGAATCAGATTTGAAAGTAAATGCAAGTGGCTTAACACTAGCCACAGGACAATACAGCAGGTGAACCTAGGACACCGATGGTGATGTTCTTACTCTCTTCTGTTTGCATTACAATCTACAGGATGACAAAATAGTTTGCTTCCACCTGTAAAGTAATTCTAGTAATCACCTACTCCAAAGTGACATCATTTTGGTAACAAATAAAATACATTATTTGTCAATCTTTTTTACAACCCAACTTCTCAAACCAAACTTTCTTATTTGACAACCTTTCTCCGTTTTTTTCTAGACTGCATGCTAAAATCCTACCCATTATCAGATGTAAAGAGAACAAGAGTGTTATCAAGGACTCCACTTGACTTGAGCTGCTCCATCACTTGACCAACGCACCAATCCATCTCCGCAAGTGAATCTCCAAACGTCCCTCTGGCCGTGGCATTGCGGAACTCCTTGCTTGCAAACTGTGGATGGTGAGCATGCTGGAAGGCATAGTAAAGGAGGAACGGCGTACCGGCCTTGGCATTTCTCTGGATGACTGATTTAGCTCGCTGGACGTACGTAGCGTCCAGGGTTGTCAGGTTGACCGGTTGCTCTAGGATGTCCGTGTTGTTGAACAAGGGGCAGTAGGTGTAGTTCAAGTCACAGGTGTTCCAACAGGGGTCATTCGGGTAGAAGCAGTTGTAGCAAGGGCACATGTCATGGGAGTACGGCACACCGAGGTACTCGTCAAAGCCCTGGTTGGTTGGAAGATAGGTTCCGTTCTCCCCAACTCCTAGATGCCACTTCCCGACCATGGATGTGCTGTAGCCTCTGGTCTTGACGATCTCAGCAATCGTTGTCTCATTGTGAGGTAGGCCACCGGTACTGGTTGGGACTAGAACTCCTGGGTAGATTCCTGAGCGTACTGCATAGCGACCCGTCAGCAAGGCTGCCCTGAAATAAAGGGAAAGAAAATGAGAATAGGACTAGGAGGCAATAATGATACCATTCCTTATGCATGTGTTATTTGCTATATTTCTTTTTCAACTTGGTTAGGCATGGTACAATAAATGTCAATGAGCTTGCAGTTACACCATTTATCATTCAATCATGTTCTCCCCATCTTTCCTTATGACATTTTCTGTTTTTATTCTTTTACTGTTTTCTCTTTCTCTATTTCATTACTTCCTGGCTCAGTTTGCTTTCAAACTGCACATAAGAGCGGCCTGGAGCAGTGAAGGAAGCAAACAATTTTACAGAAGAAATAGAAGACATCCGAAATAGAAGACGTCGCAGACCCCAATGGATAAAAAGTAACTGTACCTGGAAGGACTGCACACTGGAGCTCCTGCATAGAACTGAGTGAACACTAGCCCTCCTTCAGCTAATTTGTTGAGGTTCGGAGTCGACGATGTCGGATGTCCATAGCCTTCCAGGTCTCCATAGCCAACATCATCAGCAAAGAGGATGACTATGTTGGGCAGAGATGTCTTGTCCTTTCCTTGACAAACCGTGAAGATGGAGAGAAAAACTATGATTGCTACAGATAGCAAATTCATCCTCCTTTTTGAGATGTGTAACCTTTAATATTCAGATGATATCGCCTGTAGGAAAGAAAGAAAAGAATTAATGAAAGTAATATCGTTAGACTTGGAGAATAGAAGACTATGTCTTGCAGAGACGCCAAGTTCAAAGATCAGTAATGCGTGACATTTTCATGACTCGGCGTGCAAGCGCGCGGGCAAGGGTATAACAAACGTATAAGGTATAGCGTTTTTTCGAAATCTAGCGCGCGCATCATGCGTGAGAGCATTTTCAGACCCTCAAAATGTGTGACGTCACGCCTAATGCGGGACACTTGGTAGCTCTGTCTGTGTCTTGTTGCATTTACTGCAGAGATGTAGCTGGGCCTAACACCAACAGTAGATGTAGTCAAGCTTTGATTAACCTGACCTAGATCTATGTTCATATTGTAATAAGTTTAATACGACCATATTAGGATACATCATACAGCATGTCAGCATGTCAAACGGAATTAGCTCACTATCTCGGCTCTAGTCTAGTCTAGACCATTTACATTAAAACTAGATCCTTTATTCAGATACAAATATTACGGATAACATGACATAGACTACATAAATATTTATAATTTATATTTATAATAAGGCAGTGTATGTAGCTGTGTGCTTGTGTGTATGTGTGTTTACTATCGCATATCTGCGCCCGACGAGTGAAGTACCCAGCTCAGCACGAGTTAAGTGCAGTTGTCATCCGGTAAGCCGAGCGCGAACAGCTGGAGCGGCCCGAGGCCGAGTCGCAGTTGCAGTTGAGCGTTGCTTTCGCCCGTGCCGTGGAGCCGAATGAGAAACTGTGAGTGACAAGCAAATGTTTAGTCAAATTTCAAATAACTGAAAGCATTTTCGAGCCATATCCTGACTTACCATAAACAGCTAGACCTTGATTTCCTAAAATGTTTAGTCAAATTTCAAATAACTGAAAGCATTTTCGAGCCATATCCTGACTTACCATAAACAGCTAGACCTTGATTTCCTAAAATAGATCTAACAAACAGTTAGAGAGCTCTAGGCCTAGATCACAATGCCAAATCTGCACGCACCAGGTCACATGATCTCACAAACATCACGTGATTTCTGATGTGTTGATAAAACGTGGGCGTGGCACCTCCATGAGAGATCATTGGGCTAAATATGTTTCTCTGTGACCCCTTGCTTCCTTCTCGCACCTACCCCCGCCCCCCACCCCAAGCCCCACCCTATTTCTCTCTCTCTCTCTCTCTTTCTCTTTCTCTCTCTAAATTGCCAGTGCTTTTTGTCCCCCTAGTATAGCATCTCATTTCATCCAACATGCATAATTATGTTCGCTTTTACTTTTTCGTTCTTTATCCCAATTATTGTAAATCCGATCTTTTTTTTTCTTCTCTTATTTTTTTTTTCTTCCTCTTTCCACTTTTCATCTTCTCTTGAAGCTTTTGTAACAGACGTCTTCTTGATCTTCCACATGTCTCTTGTTCCTTCTTCCGATTCCTTCCCCGTGTTTTTTTTCTTCCTCTGTCTGTTCTTTCCCAAAAGAGAGAAATAAAGGGTTCTATTTCAAACAACATGTCACCAGGGGCGTCGCCAAAGGGGGGGGGTGTGGGGTGCGACAACAACCCCCCCCCCCCACTTGTCAGGATATTGTCGGTAAAATTGCGCTGCCGTCGGGAAAAAAGAGAAAAGGGGGAGGGAACAAAAGAGAGGGAAAGGGAAAGAAAGAAGAAAAAAAAGGAAAAGAAAAGAAAGAAAGGAAAGGAAAGGAAAGAAAGGAAAAGAAAGGAAAGGAAAAGAGAAGAAAGAAAGAAAAAAAGAAGAAAAGGGAGGAGAGGAAAGAAAGGAAAAGAAAGAAAAGAAAGAAAAGGAAAAAAAAGAAGAAAAAAAAGTAAAAGGGAAACAAAAGAAACGGGGGATGAAAGAGAGGAGAGAGAGAGGAGGTATAAGAGCCTGAGAGAGGAGGAGTGGGAGTTTAAAGAGAGAAGGGGGTTGTTGGGTGGAGTCGTCTCGTCGAGGGAGCAAGGAAGACACGGGTAAATATGTTGCTGTGTCGGGTCAGCTGTGTCATTATTCTTGTTCGATCCTCGTGTACTATATCAATGCAGAAGTTTGAAGTCGGTGAGATGTATATTGTCGGTCTGCCGACAAGTTTTTTTTTCCCTTCGAACTGTGACTTTTTATCCGCTGTGACGACTTCGAGAGTGACTACAACTACAATACTTGAATTTTCTCGAAGTTTCACTTTCCTATAACATCAGCTAAATAAATCAGAGGTTTAACATTTTCGGGGAAACTAAATTCAAACAAGGTTTAAGAGTCAACAACGGTACAACGAATCGTCTTCTTTCTCTAATAATTTAAGGAAATGTCAAAGCTTCCGCTCTTCGCGCGAGAAGAGGGAAACGGCATTCAGGTGAATAGGGCTTCATAAGAGTCGACAGCGGTACGATGAATCGTCTTCCTTTCTCTATAATGTGATGAAACGCCCGAAATTCCGCGCTTCGCGCAAAAGGGGAGAACTTCATTTAGACAAGTCGAGAACGGTACAACAAATCGTCTTCTTTATCTAATAATTTAGGGAAACGTCAAAGCTTCCGCGCTTCGCGCGAGAGGGGGAAACTGAATTCAGACAATAGTCGAAAACGGTACAACGAAGTGTCTTCTTTCTCTAATAATTTAATGAAACGTCAAAGCTTCCGCGCTTCGCGCGGGAGGGGAGAACTTCATTTAGACGTGTCGAAAACGGTACAACGAATCGTCTTCTTTCTCTAATAATTTAAGGAAACGTCAAAGCTTCCACGCTTCGCGCGAGAAGGGGGAAACGGCATTCAGGTGAATAGGGCTTAATAAGAGTCGACAGCGGTACGATGAATCGTCTTCCTTTCTCTATAATGTGATGAAACGCCCGAAATTCCGCGCTTCGCGCAAAAGGGGAGAACTTTATTTAGACAAGTCGAGAACGGTACAACAAATCGTCTTCTTTCTCTAATAATTTAGGGAAACGTCAAAGCTTCCGCGCTTCGCGCGAGAGGGGGAAACTGAATTCAGACAAATAGTCGAAAACGGTACAACGAAGTGTCTTCTTTCTCTAATAATTTAAGGAAATGTCAAAGCTCCCGCACTTCGCGCGAGAGGGGGAAACTGCATTCAGATGAATAGGGCTTAATAAGAGTCGATAACGGTACGACGAATCGTCTTCCTTTCTCTATATTGTGATGAAACGACCATAATTCCGCGCTTCGTGCAAAGGGGGAGAACTTTATTTAGACAAGTCGAGAACGGTACAACAAATCGTCTTCTTTCTCTAATAATTTAGGGAAACGTCAAAGCTTCCGCGCTTCGTGCGAGAGGGGGAAACTGAATTCAGACAAATAGTCGAAAACGGTACAACGAATCGTCTTCTTTCTCTAATAATTTAAGGAAACGTCAAAGCTTCTGCGCTTCGAGCGAGAGGGGGAAACTGAATTCAGACAAATAGTCGAAAACGGTACAACGAAGTGTCTTCTTTCTCTAATAATTTAAGGAAACGTCAAAGCTTCCACGCTTCGCGCGAAAGGGGAAAACTTCATTTAAACGAGTCGAGAACGGTACAACGAATCGTCTTCTTTTTCTAATAATTTAAGGGAATGTCAAGGCTTCCGCGCTTCGCGCAAGAGGGGGAAACTGAATTCAGATAAATAGGGCTTAATAAGAGTCGAAAACGGTACGACGAATCGTCTCCCTTTCTCTATATTGTGATGGAACGCCAAAAATTCCGCGCTCCGCGCGGAAGGGGGAAAACTTCATTTGACGAGTCGAGAACGATTCAACGAATCGTCTTCTTTCACTAATAATTTAAGGAAACGTCAAAGCTTCAGCGCTTCGCGCTAAAGGGGGACTCCGAATTCAAACAATTAGGGCTTATTAAGAGTCGAAAACGGTACAACGAATCGTCTTCTTTCTCTAATAATTTAAGGAAACGTCAAAGCTTCCGTGCTTCGCGCGGGAGGGGGAAGCTTCATTCAGATAAGGATTAAGAGTCGAGAACAGTACATCGAATCGTCTGCTTCTTCTCATAATTTAATGAAACGTCAAAGCTTCCGCGCTTTGCGCGGGAGGGGGAGAAACTGAATTCAGACAAGGATTAAGAGTCGAGAACAGTACACCGAATCGTCTGCTTTTTCTCATAATTTAATGATACGTCAAAGCTTCCGCGCTTTACGCGGAAGGGGGGAACTGAATTCAGAAAAGGATAAATAGTCGAGAACGGTACAGCAAATCGTCTTCTTTTTTTATAATAATTTAATGAAACGTCAAAGCTTTCGCGCTTCGCGCGGGAGGGGGGGGGGACTTTATTCAGCCAAGGATTACCAGTGGAAAACGGTACAATTAATCGTCTTCTTTTCCTAATAATTTAAGGAAACGTCTAAGATTCCGCGCTTCGCGCAGGAGGCCCATCACCCACACCCCCCTAATGAGCGCGCTTTTAAGTGATTCTCTTGCTCACTACCGCCCATGGGTGTCGATCCCGGGGGGGATGGGGGGATATATCCCCCCCCCCAAATATTTCAGGTGGGGGGATGGTCTGTACAATCATCCCCCCCCCCCCCAATAATTCACCATAAAACAAATTTAAAAATGAAGAGAAAAATTAATGATGAGAGTCCGATGAGAGTAGTTAATGGTTATTACTCGCAAGATGACCATCAATATACACATTTTGCTATCTCATTTTCATAATACATACATATATACGAAGTAAATAAGACAACCGTATATGAGACAACAATAAATTGAATTCTCGCTCATACGGCTTCATCAGGAATTGATGAATTCATTCAATCAACAACATCATAGAAATGCAGTGCGCCAAATGCAAAGACGCAGCATCAAAAGCAACGAGCTAAATGTTAAGCGCGAAGCACAAAAGTAGCAATCTGCAATGCACATCAGACAATCCTGGACAGTGTAAACATAGATGAACTCTATGATGATTTCGTGATGAGATCGGAGACAAGGAGAAAGATTTTCGGACATTAGTATGACTTATAAAATAGTTCACTAGTTGTTATGTTGTTTCCGTTCACCCTTTTTAAAATTCACGTCATTGTATCTTTATTTTTATTTTTTTCACTCATTTTATTTCCTGATATTTCCTAAAACATTTTTCATTTTTGGAGAAAGATTATTATGTCACAACTTATTTGTGACACAACTTATTTTTAGTGGGGAAACTGAATTCAGACAAGGATTAATATAGAGAACAGTACAACGAATCGTCTTCTTTCTCTAATAATTTAGCGAACAGGGCAAAGCTGTTAAGGGGGCAACTGAATTCAGACGTGGATTAAGGGTAATAATCAAATGAAACGTCAAAGTAAACGATACAACTAATCGTCTTCTTTTACTAATAATTTAATGAAACGTGAAAGCTTCCGCGCTATGCGCGGAATGGGCGAAAATGAATACAGACAAGGATTAAGAGTAATAATTTATTGAAACATTAAAGCTTCCGCGCTTCGCGCGGTAGGGGGGAAACCGAATTCATAAAGGAACCGATACAACAAATCGTCTTCTTTATCTAATAATGTAATAAAATGTGAAAGCTTCCCCGCTTCGCGCAGTAATGGGCAAAAATGAATTCAGACAAGGATTAAGAGTAATAATTTATTGAAACATTAAAGCTTCCGCGCTTTGCGCGGTAGCGGTAGGGGGGAAACCGAATTCATGAAGGACACGATACAACAAATCGTCTTCTTTCTCTAATAATGTATAATAAAATGTGAAAGCTTCCGCGCTTCGCGCAGGAACAGGCAAAAATGAATTCAGACAAGGATTAAGAGTCGAGAATGGTACATAGAATCGTCTTCTTTCTTTAATTATCTAATGAAACGTCAGAGCTTCCGCGCTACGCGCGGGGAAGGGGAACTTGATTCAAACATTGATGATTAAGAGTCGAGAATGGTACATCGAATAGTCTTCTTTCTTTAATAATCTAATGAAACGTCAGAGCTTCCGCGCTACGCGCGGGGAAGGGGAACTTGATTCAAACAAGGATTAAAAGTCGAGAATGGTACATCGAATCGTCTTTCTTTAATAATCTAATGAAACGACAGAGCTTCCGCGCTACGCGCGGGGGAAGGGGAACTTGATTCAAACAAGGATTAAGAGTCTAGAATGGTACATAGAATCGTCTTCTTTCTCTAATAATTTAGTGAAACGTCAAAGCTTCCGCGCTTTGCGCGGGGGGGGGGGGACTCCACCTCCCTGCACCCAACCCCCTAGGAACCGCGCTTCGCGTGCTCACTACCGCCCCCCCTGAAATTAAATCCTGGCTACGCGCTTGGGAGGGGTGCAACTTACCACACGCTTCTACCACTGGTTGCTTTGTTCCATTGCCGAAAATATTTTGGCACCTATCATCCCCCCCAACCACGGATACAAATCGACACCCTTGCTACCGCCCCTCCCTAAAATAAGATCCTAGCTCCGCGCCTGCAATAAAATATATAGCTATGATGATGACTAAATTGAAGAAATAATTCGTATATTATTGTCGTCGAGGAAAATGACCATTTTGCGCATATGCAAGTACTATAGATAGTCCATAGGAAAAACAATTTGGCCTTCGGCCCCAGGTTTATAGGGTTGAATTTGTAGATATTGGACATTTAATTTTGTCGGTAATTGGTGGCTAGTTTTGACGGTAATCGTTAGCCTCTACACCCCCCCCCCCCCCCACTGAAAAAGGTCGAGCGACGCCCCTGCCCACACACCCCTAATGAGCGCGCTTCGCGCGCACTTTAAGTGATTCGCTTGCTCACTACCAACCAGGCGCGTACGCAGGGTTTGTTAACCCCCCCCTTGAGTTTTTTTTATGTGTATGTTTTTTGGGAAACCCCCTTTGGTTTTTTTTTGGGGGGGGTGGTTTTTTTTATTTATTTTTATTTTTTTATAAAAAAATTAAAAAAATTAATATGCCAATGGCTGACCTAAAAAAGGTGACCTTACCCCCCCCCCCCAACGGAACAAAATGTCAATTTTTCAAATTTCGAGACCAAAAACAAAAAAGTGTCCTCTTACCCCTACGCAAGTGTAGATAGTCCATATAGCCTATAGAAAAAAACAATTTAGCCTTCGGCCCTGGGTTTATAGGGTTTAATTTGTAGATATTTGACATTTAATTTTGTCGGTAATTGGTGGCTAGTTTTGTCGGTAATCGTTGGCCTCTACCCCCCCCCCCCCCCCCCCACTGAAAAAGGTCTAGCGACGCCCCTGCATGTCACATGTTAAGCATTGTTTGATAAGGGACTCATCATTAAAAGGTACACTAAGTGGAGAGTGTTCTAATATTCACCATCGAAACTATCTAAATGGTCTTAATAACGCTGATGCATGCGTCTTTATACACCCAAATGTGGACATCATTACGGGTGTCTCAAAATAAATGCAACGAGGACATGATTGGCATTTGACAACATCTTAAAAAGCATTCTGCCATTCTCAATGGAATTCCGTAGGTATCTCTTTAATAGTCTTCTATTTGTCCTGTGAATTTCAAAATAATTTAAGCGAAAACTTTACAGCTATGATAATTTTTATAAACGTAGCATTGTCCAAAATTTACAAGGAAAGTGAATTGAATTGCATCAGTGCACAACAGGCGCATACATGGCATTTGAGCATTTCATAGCAACCTCTCAATTAAAATAAATTCTTCCTACAAAAATGATTCAGAACTAGTATTTAGTAATTAGTATCTCTTTCACAGAGGCATAGTGACTGCATCACATAAAATGAAATTGTGGAGCAACCTAAAGGTCATTTAGGCAATGTTAGATCTTCTGAGAATGGATATCGCAATATAATTGCATAACTTGAAACAACTATGTGAAGAGTTGAATAAGTAAACATTTGTTATTTCATTTCAAACGATGCTTTATGTTTTCATACATTGCTCGTCATAATAACTGGAAAAAAAATACAATTTACTTCAAACTTTCCTAGATTTTTGTCTTGTTGTTCTTAAAAGATGTTTCTAATACAACTTTGTTCCTGACATTTAGCACACGATTAATCAATCTAAAAAGTATCAGTGGTCATTTTACCAACAAATTATGAGTTGGAATTACTCCAATGGAAAAGTTTGCCGCGAAATGACAAAAGCAAACTGAAAAATTCAATCGTTCTGATCATGACTTTGCATTGTTAGTAAGTGTTCTCGTGAAAGTCACACAGAGTTTAATGTATTTTACTAACAGATTACCTACGAAATTTCAATTCGAATGGTTAATTGCTTTGTAAGATATTGCCAATCAAAATATCGTTGCATTTGTTTAGACACCTGTATCATCAGGGTATCATTGTTGATGTAATCTAAATGTCTAAATGCTGGTTTCTTCTAAACTGGGTCTTTTACTTTCATAGGAGTGCATGCGGGTGTCACTAGATCAGGGGGGGGGGGGGATGTCGGCAAATGGCTGTTGTTTTTATTAATCGTCAATGAACCATATGTGACATTTTTAGAGAATGGGGGGGGGGGGGGAAGATGTTCATTTATCTTTAGTCGAGAATCTTTTTAACGCATATTTGGTCCGAAACCCCATCTTCCCCTCATTCAAAATAATTGGGCAACGCCCCTGATTGCATGGTGAAAAGACAACCTATGATTATTCGGATGATTGGTAATTATAGACTATGATTAGAAAGGGCAATTTCTAGTAGTATTCTTTTTGCGAAAAACTACACTGCTTTTTACAATCAATAGGTCTCATTTGTAGTTTTATGTCTAGTTTATAAATCAATTGAATCAATTGATTTATTGACAGACCAATTTCTATTTGTGATTTGATTCACCAGTAATTTGTCTTGTTGATTTCTATCTTTTAGAACATAATCATGCGCATTGATTATATGTGACAACAATTAAGACATGAATTCATCCTTAAAAATATATTGCAGGTCTGTGACATAAGACGGATAATGGTTGTTTTACATGCGAATACAAGTGGACAAAAATCTCTAAATATCTCTATTAAGAGGGGGAAAATATTTATCACCTGTATAGTTATCGGTATATGCTCCCCGATTGACCCAGATACAGATTTGAGAATCCCCTACTAAAAGCAGGCGCGGATCTACGGGTGGGGTCAGTGGCGGATCCAGGGGGGGGGGGGGCCCGGGGGGCCCGGGCCCCCCCCCCCTTGAGAAAAAAATCATGTAAAATCACGCGATTTTTACCTTTTTGGGGGGTTGGGCCCCCCCCTGGCGCTCAAGGGGGGGGGGGGTGCAAATTTTAAAATTTCCGAGGACCAAAAAAAAAAAAATGTGCTCACTACCCCCCCCCCCCCCACTGAGCGACTTTTCGGCTGGCTGAGTCGTTGCGATTTTTTTTTGGACCCCCCCCCCCAAAAAAAGTGTCTGCTTACCCCCCCCCCCCCCCCCCCCCCCCCCCCCCCCCCCCCCCCCCACTGAGCGACTTTTCGGCCGGCGCGATTTTCAAATTTCGGGAGCAAAAAAAAAAAAAAAGTTGGGCCCCCTCCCCTAAGAAATCCTGGATCCGCACCTGGGTGGGGTTTAGGGGGTTCAACCCGCCCCCCCCCCCCCTTGGGCGCCCCCCCCCCCCAAAAAAAAAGAAAAAAAAAAGAAAAAAGAACGCACGCTGGAGAGAAACCCTTTCAAGTGCAAATATTGTGAGAAGATATTCAACTCATCTGGTAACTTAACCAAACACATGATAACTCTGGATATAACTGTGTATTAACCTGTTACTTGATTTAAAAAGACGTTATCATGCACTGCTTTTTATGGTCTCCATTGTGTTAATAGATGCCAGGAAAACATTACTTACGGGTTCAAATAAACACCCCAAAAAAAAAAATCGGCTCGCCGCTTCGCGGCTCGTGGACGATGCTCTGCATCGTCATTATTTTGGTCAACCCCCCCTTAGCAAAAGCTAGATCCGCCCTGAAAAGCGAATGGTTTCTGTGCCTCGTTGACTTCACTTTGTCATTAGTCGGCAGAATATGCATGTAATTTGTCAAAAGGCTTTTAATGCAACAGCTTCTCATCACGACCACTAGACGCATGCATTAATGATTAGGCATACTGAATACGTGAGAGCGTGTGTGTGTGTATTGGGTTTTTACAGACGTGTATCAATCAGATATGATTATTTACGTCTGGGGACCGACCTTTAAACGTCACCATCCGAAAGACGTGACTCAGTTTCGAACCTGCGTCCTCGCTGAATCAGTTTGTAACTTCCACTGTTAGCTGGATTACAGGCGCACGCCACAAACGCCTAGTTGTATATAGCCCATATAATACCGGAAACATAGTATAAAAATGAAAAAAAGGACAAACAAAGTTGTACAAGCAATTTTCATGATTGATGTGCATTGAGAAAAATCGATATTATTTACCATTGGTGATGCAGTTTGGAGCAAGCATATATAAATATTAATAATAAACAAACACTGGAGAAACCGACCATGAATTCAAAGAATAGAGCAGGAAACAATGACCATTATCCTGATGAGACCATGCAAGAAAG